>LPNX010647148.1:379664-510825 GCA_001517045.1 Pseudotsuga menziesii | reverse complement strand
CAAGACTATTTATTCACACTTTTTGGAATGTACTAGGTACCTTGGGGACCATTTTCATTAATGTTGGTTTTCCTCACGTTTGTCAATGGTTTTCATCAAAGATCGGTAATCAAACAATTTCCTCCTTGTTTGACTTCAAATCCTTTATTCACATGGTTAGGATTCATGCCTTTGGGAGGTTTGGATTGAAGACCTTGGGACGAAAGTCACATCCTCATCTTTTTCCATGCCCGAGTTGCACACGACCTTGTCACACTTCATTTGAAATTTCCTAAGGCATAGATCCACCTTGTATTTTTGTGGCTATGATTGGTTAATGAGCATGGATCCATGTTGTTCATTTGTGGCCACGACTTCTTTAGATTTGACATGACGCCTTTTTTCATATTGTGAGGTCATGATAGTTACATCAGTTATACATATGTTGGATCTTCCTCATTTATTTATGGCGATCATTTGTAAATGGACATGTATGTCCTAGATATCATTTTTGTTTGACATTTATCTCTCTTTTAGGTACTTTCGGTCAAGCCTACGATCTTAGATTCTCCAATCTCTTCGACTTCTTGTCTTAGCTCTTTCCTTTTTTATAATGTATTTTAGATATATTATTCCCCTCTAACCTCATACATTTGAGGGAATTTTTTATTGGCCAAAATCACACTTCTCCACCCGTGACAACTTTTACATGTTTTCGTCGCATGACGACACTTCATGAAAAGTCCTGTGAGTCACTCAAAGGATACATGTGAATGAAGGAGCCATATCTAGAGTTTTGTAACTTTGTTTAACCTCTTTTCTATACTATTGTAAAGGTATTAGAACAAGGAAAAACTGTCCATAAGACATCAACCCATGAAAATTCTCCAAAAACCCCTAAAAAATGTATTTTTGGACCCACTCACGAGTTTTCTTAAGGAAACCTGCATTTCACTCACCCTATTTCCTAAGGAAATCCGCGAGTATGTCCTAAAGTGGCCAAAAAAACATCAAAACATTAAAAATATTGAATTTGGGGTGGTTTGGGTGGTTTTGGAAACTGCTCCTTCAGTTGTAACTGATACATATTTGACCCTAACTCTTCAGAATAATATATAAGAGAGGGAGAGGGGTCCACGAAAGGAGACTTAGCCTTTGCATTGTTATGCTGGTGAAATTGGGACTCTCATCCCCCCTACCTTTTCCTTAGTTGCCATATCCCTTTGTTTCAGAGCTTGGAGGCTGAGATTCTTAGAGAAGAGAAGCATGGGATCCAAATCAAAGGTTTCATGAGGTGCCTTGCATGAGGAGAAGGTGTATCTTGTACTTCTTCGATTGATCAATAAAGATTTGATACTGTTCCATTTCCAAATTAGTGTATGATATGTAGTGTATATCTGTTTATGATTACATGTTGATTCTTATCATATTAGGTTTCCATGTTATATATAATATTATCTCCTTACATGTAATCAAACTGGTTTGAGGAAGGTGTGAAGTTTGTTTTGCAGGTCTCTTGGATTGGAAACCAAGAAGTGGGATAGAGAAAGCTTGGATCAACCATCCGTCTGTAAGGTATGAACCATTTTAACTCTTGAACCTTGTTTAATGCATGTTTTCAAAGTGTTATATATTAGTATTTATACCCCTAGTACGTTGGTGGCCTTAACCCCAACCATAGGAAGACTTTCCCTAACAACAGAACTAGTGACTTTGTTGAGGAATCCTTGTCTATTTTGGGTTATCCTTGTCTTTTTTTTCCAGTTTAATTGAGGTTTTGATTCCATCTTGCAAGTTAGGAGTTACTCTCAATTATGTGTGAACACCTTCCTTGCCTTTCTAAGGATGTTTTTGACCTTTTTTAGGCCTTCCACAACCCACACGCAATTGTTGCACTACACAAGCACATTTTCCTCATGTGCACACAACTTCCCTTTGGGAAACCTACGTGTAACTCAACCCTTTTCTTAAGGAAAATTGTGAGTTCCCTTTTTCAGTGATTTTTCACTCCTTTTGGGCCTGTTTAGGGTGGTTTGGTGTTGTCTGTTGGGTCCTCCTAGGTCCTAGCCCTATGTAATACCCCTATGGATTGGTGTAATCCCTTGTATGTACTCTTGACTTGCTTTGTGACCTCTTTCTGAAGCACTTGGGCTTGTTTCTTTCTCATCCCCCCACCTCCTTCCTTGGCATGACCTTGTTGTGGAAGGTGTTGATCAACCTCTATTATAAGGTATGGACCAAACCTAGAATCTTTTTTTATCTCTATTTATGTCAGTATTTTTGTTTAACCTCTTCATGCCAAAGTGGTTGTTTGATTCCCTTATGCAAGTATCCCTCCCAAGAGAGGTCTAATCTGACTTTAAGGAAACCATAGGGTTTGTTTGGTTGTTATAGAGTAGAATTCATTTTGCTTTGTTTACATTATTTGCATGCATTAGTTTGTAGGTCTTTTTTCTTTCTCATTTATAAAGAAAAAGTTAAAAAAACAAATATTTTGTTTATATGAATTTACGCTAGGGTTTAGTCTTAGGTGCATTACATACCTCTGTCTTTCGAAAATACAAAAAGAAATATTTCTTTTATGGATTTTATTTTTAGATTTGATAAGAAAAGAGAAGTAAAAGTTTGCATTTTGATTCTCTTTCAAATTAGTTATCTTGTTTCTGATTTCAAGCCAAAACACCATTGGTTTCATTTCCACAACCTTTCAGTAATCAATAGCCCTTAAAAATAACGTTAATATTTAAATATATTGGTAATATTTTCTTTATATGGATGACACACACTAGTTTAGGTTAGTGTTTTGGGTTAGGGACATCTTTAACTCCCCAAAAATTTAAACTAAAAGAGCCTTTTGTTTAGGAAATCCATTCTCATAAAGAAAGACACCATAAAGCTCCTCTAACATAGAAGTCAAGCACAAGATCGTGTGATACTGAGTTGTGGAGATGCCCCTCCTATACTCGGTTGAGCATACATCGGAGCTGCTACACATTTGGGGACTTACTGAGTACCTCCTTTTGGCCCCGTGTGGTTCCTGGTACTGTTTTAGTTTCAGGATTAGATACCCTACCCATGTGCATCAACTGGACTTACGATTGTGCCGTCGTACTTTCTTTGTGATTTTGGTAGCCTTAGTATCTATACTTCTAGAAATCTACACAGGTTATGGTGGAAGACTATTTCCACTATACCAAGGGTAGGTTCAAGAGGAAATCCCTTACATACAATTTGGGAAAGCGGTTTGGTGATTCAAGTGCTTGGACCCAAGGACGTGTATTAATGTGGACCCTAAGTAACTGTTCTTCATCCTTCACTGGCTAGTTCTGGGCCCTTGTCATCACAAAATCTTGTTTGGAATGTATCCTTGTGTGCCTGGTCTGGATGCTTAGGATTTTTTTTCTAATGGTGTGCTCTTTGTGATTTTGGTTTCCAGTTGAACTCAGACTTTGATTTCTTGTTGATTCAGAAAATATGGCTAGTACCCCTACGGAAACCAACCAGGATACCCCCATGCTAGGGGATTCTTGTTCTTTTCCTTTTACTAAGAATGTTGGTGTTCCTCTAATGGCCACTTTGAATATCTCTAGATTCACCCTACGAATAAAATTTTGGTTGTTTTCCACTCTAACTATCTTGAATGCTCCTGATGCTTCTCAAGTAATCACCTTATATCAAGGGAATAAAAAAATGTCTCCCCTTCACTAGTAACAACCTCTCCTCCTCCTTCTACCTCATGTGGTGAAAGTTCTGATACTAGTAACCTATAGTCTAAAAGAAGTAAAAGAAGGAATAATAGGAAGAAGACATGAAATCAAGGAGGAAGTCACCTAGCCTCTAAAGGTCATGCTGGGGGAACACACTCAACCTTTTCAAGTCAAGTTGGTGCTAACCACCCAGCCTCTCGAGGTCATGCTGGTGGGAAATCACCCAGCCTCTGAAGGTCATCCTTGAGGCACACACTTAACCTCTATAAGTCAAGTTGACCCTAACCACCCAGCCTCTGGATGTCATGCTGGGGGTAGTCACCCAGCCTTTGGATGTCATCCTGGGGGAACACAGTTAACCTCTGCAAGTCAAGCTGGCCCTAACCACCCAACCTCTGGAGGTCATGTTGGGGGTAGTCACCCAGCCTCTAGAGGTCATGTTGGGGGCACACGCTCAACCTCTACAAGTCAATATGACCCTAACCACCCAACCTTTGGAGGCCATGCTAGGGGTGCACACTCGACCTCTGCAAGTCAAGTTGACCTTAACCAACCAGCTTATGGAATTCATGTCGGGGGAACACACTCAACCTCCGCAAGTCATTTTTACCTTCACCACCCAGCCTCTGGAATTCATGTTAGGGGAAAACAACTAGCCTCTAGAATTCATCTTGGACCCAACCACCCAGCCTCTAGAGGTCATGCTGGGGGTAAACAGTCAACCAATGCAAGTCATGTTGACACCGTTGAGAAAACCAACCATCCAAAATTCAAGACTAAGTTCCCTTGTAAGCTTTGTGAGGGAGACCACCTTACTCATTAGTTCCCTACCATTGTAGAAGTGTTAAGAGTATGGTTCCAAGGAGATCCTATTCATGAAAAACTTGTGATTTCTCAACAACCTATTCAACCTTCGGTTGATAAAGTGGCTGAGACAATGCAATATTTGGTTAATTCCACTCTTCCTTTAGAGAGTGACATTTATCAAGTGATTGATCTGATGCAATATTTAGTCAATCCCACTCTTCCTTCAGAGAGTGACCTTCATCAAGTGGTTGAATGGATGCCATATTCGATCAATGCTACTCTTCCTTTGGAGAGTGAATTGTATACTAGTCATATTTTCTTCACTACCAATTCAAAAACTTCTAGATAAGGGGTCACTGACTTCACTTCAAATGAACCCCCACTAAGCCCTCAAATTGCTTCCTTTAACTGGGATAGCCTAGTTGAGTTGTGCCTTCCTTTAGATGCACCTTTTCAAATAAAGGTCCAAATTGGACATTATACAATTGCTCGTTGTATTGTCAATGAAGGAGCCTCTTTTAGTATTTTATCTACACATGATTGGATAGGCATGGGATCTCCTAGCCTTATGTCGAATGATAGTACATTACTAGATTTTGATAGAAGAACTAGCCAAGCTTTGGTAATTCTTACTCAAACTTCTATTAATTTGGGTGGGAAGACTGTCTTAGTTGATTTTACGGTGATAGAGGACCCCTTAGATTTCAATTTGCTCCTCAGGCATGATTATGTTTATGTTATGTAAGTTGTGGTTTCAACGCTTTCTCGTGTGATGTAATTTCCTCATAAAGAAATAATTGTCACTTTTGATTAGCTGGAATTTCTTGATATCTCTTCTTACCTGATTGTAGACCAGGTATACCCTTTGTTGATTCCCAGTGTTTCGGTAGACACTACCCCACCATGGGTGAATTATGTGGGCTCGTATCCATTGTGTTCAATTTCTATTGAGAAGAAGCCTCTGCATTCATTCTTATCTTCTTGGGACTCAGTCCTAGCCGTTTACTAGATGATCTATCCAATGGAGACTTTGGAACCCGCTCTCCACCCTATTGATCTAATTGAATGTTTAGACATGTATTCTACTTGGGATGAAAAAATTCCATCTAATGAAGTCTTCCTAGATTCTTTGATACAGTATGATCTTCTTATGGATGTTGAATCAATTGTATTTAAATCCAACCCTCACTCGCTTGTTGAGTCAGATCCGTATGACAATAGATCCTCCTATGTTTGCATTATTGAGTCTTTGGACTCTCCCATTGAACAAAAAGTCAGTGATACTGATCAGTTTGATTTTTCTTGTAGTTTTTTTTACTCCTATGATACTGAGTTTGTTCCTTCATAATATATCACCCATGTAAACTTTAGGTTTCCTTTTGAGGTTGATCTTATTGATTATAAATCATCGGGCCTTGGAACTATAGATTCTTCTTCTAGTCAGTGATGCCTTAACTATGTCCTTTGTTGGAAATAATGAAGTTGCAAGTGTTTCTACTAAAGTGATTTGTATCAGAACTGTTCTTCTGAATATGATCTTGATACTATTGTTTCTTGGAGAAAATATTCTTAATTGGATTCAAAACTACTTACTGGCCTCACCTTTTTGTTCAAGTTGTAACTACGTTTGCCTACAACCTACTTGGGATTATGAGCCTGATGTTGTCTTCCATGATTTTAGATCGCTATATAATCCCTCATCTTCATTCTCATCACCGCTCAGCCTTGTACCATTTTTCCTTTGACACTTGACACCCTTTACCTAGAGGAGACACTACCCGAGTGTCCTTATCTTTCTCTTGTTCCTTGCATTATGTTTAGGTATGTTCCTCACGCTTGGAACTAGTTCTACACGCATATGACACTCATCTCCTTGCATTTAGAGCATTCTTCCTGCTTTCCTTTGAGCTCGTTAAAAAAAGTGAGGCCATGACTTGAATTTTATGGGCTCGTCAAGACTTTATAGGAAAGGTATATGGAGTTACCTTTAAGCTCTAGTCTTTCTCCTTAAACATGACTAGATTACTGAGTTTGCTTGTCCCTTCAAACTTGTTAAAGGATGTTAATGAACATCCACATAGGTATAAGTTTATCTCTTTTTCAGGGCATGTGGATTACTTACAAAAAAGGAATACTCTAGTCGATTATGGCTAGAAGACTATTTCCAGGCATAGGTTTATCTCTTTTTCGATCCTAGGAAACTAAATTTATGAAAAAGGAACCTATTGAGATTACTTTTCTATTTTTCATGCTCTGGTTTAACTATGAAAAATATTCTAAGTGTTCTTTATACAATTTTCATTCTCTCTTAAACCCTAGGACAAAAGCATCGAGTGATCTTGCTTTCCTTCACATTCATTAAAACTACAACATTCTGCTTCTTTCTGAAGGACCGTCAGTATGGTGATAGTTTAACGTTTTTCGGACCTTGCCGACTAACTATGAAAAAGGCATACCTTGGTTCTTCTGGGCTAAGATAGTTCTCCTCTCGATTTTTTTTTAACTCTTTTGGACTTTGGTGACTAACCTTACAAAAAAAATCCCCCCCCTAGAGTCTTCTTTGGCATTTTTAGACTCTCAAATTATGAAAACACCACCGATCATTCACTAATTCGGGCTCATAAAATCCATGAATCAATTCTTTAGCAATCATTCTTCTATCTCTTTTTTGAGCTTTCTAACAATGATGAAGGTCTTGATTTTGATTTCTTCGACTTGTTGAACCTTTACAAGAAAGAAGGAAGGGGGAGTTCATTCAAATGTCTTTTGTATTATGGAATCAAGTCTTTTCTCATTGAACAAAGCACTAGATTTGAGTCTATCAACAGTTGCATTCTAGTTTTGGCCTTAGGATTAAGCTTCATCTCAGAGTTTTCTTACTCCTCCAGTTGGTCACTTTTCCAATTATATGGAGAATCTGTCAATGTCTCCTACATTGCAGATTTGTATTGTTGGTCCCTTGGTGTCAAAAGTATGCCTAATTCACTATTGTGTCATGGTCACTATTTAAGGATTAAACCTTTGTCAGCCATTCTGCAGTTACCTTGACCTTTTGTGTTAGTCATTCCCTAGTATCAGTTCCTTACATCAAGACTTCGACGATCTTTGTTGCAAAATTTTGTACCAGTTCCAAATACAACCAGTCTCTTACTTACCTCGTGTTGGATGATGGAGGTTTCCTTAATTCCTTCCTTCCAATGGATCTCTTTCTATTGACGTCAACACACCTTGCTATGGGAATGAGATTTAGAGTTTATGACAGTATCTTGGCGAATGCAGTCATCAATGGAAATTTTCCTTGCTATTGGGAAGAGGGAATACCTTAATGTATCCTACTTGATGGATTCTTCAGGTGTTCGACTTCAACACCATTTATTCACACTTGTTAGAATGTACTAGGTACCTTGGGGACCATTTTCAACTTCAAATCCTTTATTCGTATGGTTAGGATTCATACCTTTGGGACATTTGGATTAAATACCTTAGGCCAATAGTCGCATCGTCATATTTTTCCATTTCTTGAGTTGCGCAAGACCTTTCTACACTTTATTTGAAATTTGTTGAGACATAGATCCACCTTTTATTTTTGTGGATATGATCGATTGTTAAGCATCAATCCACGTTATTCATTTGTGGCCATGAATCCTTTAGATTTGATATGGATTCTTTTTGCATATTCTGCGACCATGACTGTTACATCAATTATACATATTTTGGATCTACCTCGTATCTTTATGGAAATCATTTGTAAATGGACTTGTATGTCCGGAGATTAGTTTTGTCTGGCATTTATCTCTCTTACAGGTACCTTCGTTCGAGCCTATGATCTTGGATTCTCTAGTCTCTTTGACTTATCGTCTCAATTGTTTCATTTTATAATGTATTTCATCTATTATCTTCCCCTCTAACCTCATAGATTAGAGGGCATCTGTTATAGAAAAAATGACACTTCTTTGTCTGTGATGACTTTTACATGTTTTTTTCGCATGACGACACTTCATGAAAACTCGTGTTAGTCACTCAAAGGACACTTGTGAATGGAGGAGACATACCTAGAGTTATGTAACTTCATTTAACCTCTTTTCTAGACCATTAGAAAGGTATCATACCAAGGAAACTTTTCTAGAAAACATCTACCCCTAAAAATGTTTGGAAATTCCATAAAAATGGATTTTGACCCACTCATGATTTTTCCTAAGGAAACATGCATTTCACTCGCCCCTTTTCCTAAGGAAACCCTAGGGTATGTACCAATGTTGCCAAAAAAATTAAAACATTAAAAATATGAAAGTTGGAGTGGTTTGGGTGGTTTGGGTGGTTTGGGTGGTTTTAGAACTGCTCCTTCGGTTGTAACTCATTCCTATTTGACCCTAACTCTTCAGAATAGTATATAAGAGAGGGAGATATGTCGATGAATGGGGACTTAACCTTTGCATTGTTATGCTGGTGAAATTGGGACTCTCATCCCTCATACCTTTTCCCTAGCTTCCATATCCCTTTGTTGCAGGGCTTGGAGGATGATATTCTTGGAGAATAGAAGTAGGAGATCCAAATCAAAGGTTTCACGAGGTGCCTTGCATAGGGAGAAGGTATATCTTGTACTTCTTCCATTGATTAATAAATATTTGATGCTATTCCATTTCCAAATTAGTGTATGATATGTATATCTATTTATGATTATATGTGGATTATTATCCTATTAGGGTTTCATGTTATATTTAATATTATCTCCTTACATGGAGTCAAATTGGTTCGAGGAAGGTGTGAAGTTTGTTTTGTAGGTCTCTTGGATTAGCGAACAAGAAGAGGGCTAGAGAAATAGTTGATCAACATTTAGTATGTAAGTTATGGACCCTTCTAACCCTTGAACCTCGTTTAATTCATGTTTTCAAAGTGTTATATATCAATATTTATACCCCTAGTACATTGGTGGCCTCGACCCTGGCCATAGGAACACTTACCCTAACAACGTCTGCATTGATATGTGTTTAGGCCTACTCTTGTGATTGAATATGTTTGAAAGAAAAATCACAATCACTTGACGAGAAATAGGCTCATCATTTTATATGTATCTTAGTCAACTTTTTATCCTTTTACCTCTTGATAAATAATATCTCTTTGCTTGGGTTGCGATACTTTTATGCTTGATAGATAAGGTTTTATTACTCCTAATATGATTGGGAAATGAATGTTCTCTAAAGCTTAGTATTTAAAATCAAAAGACTATATTGTTAGATTGGGATTGGAATGTGAGATAATATCTAGGTCACTTTATGAATTCTGAAGGGATTCTTTAACCTTTCCTTAGTAGATTTGTCACCTAGCTAGGAGGTGACTCTATGAGGAAAAACATACGCCAAATAGATTCAATGGTTGGGAGGAAATTCAAAGTCAATCTTTTAGTTGCTTAATCCATTTAGATTAAATAAGTAACCCTTAATGATTAGTTTTATTAAGTAAGTATTGCATTATTTTACAAGCTGATTATGTTCTGCAGTAAGTAGCGTATGATGGTAAAATGATTTATAGTTATCCTAATTATTTATGGACTAACTTGATTGTTGACAAGTTGTGACTGCAGAGAATGGGATTCAATGGTGGAAAGGAATTAGGCTAATTCCATGAATACAGTATGGTGGAATCATTTTTACATATCAACATAATTTATAAGTTAGGTTTCTTTTATCATCGAAAGTAATGAAGTTGTCTAACCTTGTTGTTTTCTCAACAACCGACTCAAGAGACTCATAATTCATCTCCTACGATTTGTTCCAAGGATATCAGGTACATTATAAGGTTGTTTTATATGGAGTATGTTAACCGTAACTAAAGAATATGTTTATTATGTAATTGCACTTAGGAGAGATCATTACATTCGATGGACCATCATGTGACTAACATATTGCATGTGTCTTATCTATGATTAGTGTATTAAGTGTTAGGAGATACTTATTTAAAATAAATACTAAGAATCTTCTAATGCATCTGTGTGTTTTGAGTTTGCTTGAAGATTTGAATAATGTATCAAGGACATATACAAGAATAAACATGTATGGGAATCATAAGAATAAGTGTGTTAGTATGTCTAAAAATTAAAGAATTCAATTGAAACTATAACTATAGAATATGCACAAGATATATATTGGGAATAAAGGGTCTCCATTTATGTTAAAGTATTGAACCACTATTGTCAAACATCATTAGTCTCTGTTTACATGTTGTGTAGGAGTGATTGTATTTGTAACTTCTTCAGAAGTTCATAGGACTACATTATTCTAATATAATATTTAGGATTGAATTTAAGGTCAAATAAATAATGAGAATAACATAATTGTTGTGCTTGAATAGTTCAATAGAAAACATGTATACAGTGTACCTCAAGGATATATTGTTTGTATTGTGTATGTTACAATGAGATTGTCCTTAACCAAATCAAAGATGATATGCTTGGAATTTGATTGATTCTTCTTGAATTTGATTTGCACTTACTTGGTGGTTGGATCCTCTACCACTGTGGATACATAACAATCAATTTGATGCTCTTCAATAATGTTCAAAACTCTTACCTTCCATGTGATGAAGTTAGAATTACTTTTGAGGAAGTCTTCTGGTTGAACGAAGATCAATTTCATGGCTGCAATATTTTTCTCAGCTCCTCAAGATTTATGTAGTCTTATATTGTTGCACAAAACTAATATCCTTCACACACTATGCTCTAATAACATGTTAATGTTTGAGAAAAATCATAGATGCTTGAAATTTAAAACTTCTATCGATCAATTTCACCACTTATAAATCTCTTAAGTCAACCACATATGAATATCATAAATATATCAGCCACACAAACATACAAGCCACATATGAATCTCATAAATATATTATCCACATAAATCATCTCCATAAATCAATCAACCATGAGAGTCAGTATATATCCCCAGAAAACCCTCCAAACACGGCGGATGAAAAACCCAACAATTCTTTGAGTATGATAGATAGATTTGCAGAGAATGGTTTACAACACATAAGCATATTTCCCGATAAGAGATATCACCTCAGTAGTAGAGAAGAGAGGTCCAATTCAACCCTATAAAACAATTGTATGCAACTATATTGAACTTTTGATATTCCTAGCATATTAGTAAAAAGACAAAAACCCTAGAGTGTAGAAGGTACCGCATAGGAGGCTCAGTAAACACACTGAGAGAACCACATAACGCATTGAAAAGGAGGAGATAACTAGAAATCCCTCCATCCAAACATTAGTGCCCTTTCTTTTCTTAATTAGCTTTAACTGATTGTTAATTGTCTTGAACTTAAAGTGAATTGACTTGAACTAAATTTTAATGTACTTGAACTAAATGTTAAATTACTCGAAATGAATGTTAATTGAATGTGAAATGAACTCAATATTTAACTAACTGCTTATCACTTAATTAACAATATAACTTAGGTGTCATTAGTGCTTCACTCTTAGTTCCATCCATGCACAATTTATATTATTAAATTTTGCAAGGATCTCTTTAGTTAACTAATGCATGTTGATTGATGAACATTAAGATATTCTTTACTTAACTAATTACATTCATTAATAGTTCAAATAATGATTTGAATGAGGAATTGATTGAGGAAATCATATTTTACTGAATCTTTGTAACTTGAGTTCACTTAGACATTCACATGGGAAATTCGAATTATCTTTCTATATTATATCATTATCATTAAATAATTAATGCATGGGCCACGTTTGTATTAATTATTTATCCATTATATCCTATCATATTCAGAAGAATTATGGGCCATATTGATGATCATATATATTACCTCGTGCCATATAGCCATATGCTAAAGTAATTCACTCTAGGGGTAGCTAATCCCTAAAGGATAATTATATCACTTAGTGACTGTGACTAGCAATTTATCACATAGTATAACCACATGACTTGATACAACACAAGTCCATCTCCATAATTGGAGATCCATTCTCATAGGGTATCATTTATGAGCATCATTGACTTGATACCGCATAAGTCTAGACTTGATACAACACAAGTCCATAGTCTTGATACAACACAAGACCGATCTTGATACAACACAAGACTCCAATCTTGATAAAACACAAGATCACGGTACATGCATCCCACCTCAACAAATGAGGACATAGATAGGACTTGATACAACAAAATGTCCTGACTTGATACCACACAAGTCCCTAACTTGATAGAACACAAGCCTCAGAGAATGATTCTTGATGTTGTACAAACAACATTTATAAAAGAGGAATGGTGTTGACTAGAGATCGTATCATCACTAGTTGAATGTTGTGTCCATGAAGAATTGTGAAGCTAACTTACTATTTAAAAATAGTGCTACATAACTAAATATAAAACACATATTAATAGGAAACCAAGGAATATATTTTTGTAGGATATGAGAAAATTGGAGCATATGACAGTTGACCTGACATAAGAGGAAAACCATGATATCAAATGAATGTAATCAAATCAAAGAATATCATCACCAAAAAATGGCAGACACAAGATAAATATGAAAAAATGGAATCCTAATCCATATAGGAAGAGGGAAGAGAATTTATTATGCAAGTTGCTTACCCACTAACCACAATGCAACTACATTAGAAACCACCAAAGAACTGACAAGAAATTATAACCACATATTATCAAGTGAGCTAACTGATGCACATATGAAACTTATTTTGCAAGTTTTTTCAAGCATGTGGAATAGTTTTCCACCATCAAAACTGATGTTAATGCTTTCACTTACCTGCATTGAATACCCCGCAACACATGTAACTATAAGTGCATATGAACTTGAAGACTCATGTTTAAAATTATGCACGGAGTTAGAAAGAGTGAACACTAGTAAAAACAATTACATAGTTTACACGTGATCTCTCTATTGTTGAATACAAGAAAGCAACCATGGAACCCAAAAATAACACCACAACAACCAAAGGACAAGCAATAGAGGATAAAACAAGAGCTATTTAAAACAAAACTCAATTACCCCATTGGAAGCATGACTACATAGAATTAAAAATGCTATAATCGATGAGCATAATTGGGAAAAATAATATGCAAAATTTGAAAACATGGGAAATGATGGCACACAATGGAGAGAAGCATCCACTAAGCTAGAAATCGTTAAGATTAGGGAATACTTAGGATATCAACTATAAACAATTTCGGGAACCTAAAATACCTGATTTCCAAGTTTATGTTAGTCAATACCATGACGGTAATATTTGGATAGATGAGCCATTCTTATCAACAACTCTTGGATTTCTCAAATAACAAGGCTATCAAGAACATGAGAACCTATTCCAATGATGACAACCTCATTGGATTTCAAAAAATAATTCATTGACACAGAGTAGGATAAAAACTTAAGAATCCTAATCATCAGCACAATCCAATAAGAAGATGTTAAATGGCATATGTGATTGTTTCCCTATGTCTCACAAGTATAGTTTTACCATCTGACTTGAGGCTGGATATGTTTGAATTAGTAAGACAGATTGCTTATGATTCCAAGACTTTTAATTGGGCATAATAGGTCGCATAGATAGTTAAAACAAACAGGGTCAAATTCTAGGGGACGATGCAAGCAATCTAATTCCCATAGTTGATGACATATATAGTAATGATGAAAATAAGTCAATTTGATGAACAAAATTTCACTAATACAAGACCTTTTCTAATGAACAATTTCAATATGTTTGCACCAATATGAACTATGGAAACAAACAATACTTAAGTAAATTTAGAAAAGTGGTTTCAAGCTATTAAGGCCATTTTTTCTTAATGAGGGTACCTTAATAGATTCGAAGTAGTCTTCCCCCAGAGGCGCATATTGAGATTTTCCTTGACCATACCAAATTATTGTATATGTAGGTTCAATCAAGTGAACATCCCTTAGAACTTGATTACTACCCCAACATAAATGATTTAGATGAATAGTAAAAAAATTATTTCTAGTAATAAATTAATAAAATATATATATATATGTCAACAAATAAATAAAAGAATTTTTTTAAAACAAATCAAAGCGGTAATTGAAATATAATAAAGTATTTTAAGATTGATGAACTTACACTTTCCATGGATACTCCAGTGCAAATTTGTGATGAAGGCCCGTGGAAAATGATTCCACAATATTAACAAGGATGCAGTATCATATGTTACTTTGTATCACATGCCTATGCTGATATTTTAGATGTCTCTAGCTGCTCATGTTCACCACCAGATGAATTATCATCATCGTGACCTCCACTTGGTTGTTCCTCACCACCATGATATGAAGATGATTCCCCTCCCCCTAGATGATCCCACAACTATCTGGCTCTCAATGAAAGTCCCATGATGATCCAATGTCTCGATCAACCATAACAATTCCCCTTGTGTCACATCCAACATGCTAGGTGCAGGAGTTTATAAATGGGGGGAGGGTTTAAGGGAAAGGAGGGAAACATACATGGTTTCGATCATCCCTAGAATTTTATCTATTATGTGGAATCCCTCCTCCCACCCCCTAGAACTCTAATTGGCATGCTTATGAAGTATACATTCACAATACAACTTCTATAGGAAATAAAATGGCATGTATTGATTTCCATGCAGGTCTTCATCAAATACCATATACCACATGTCCATAAAATTTTAATTTTATACTTGGTTCTAGACAAACCAATAAATGGATATATGTGATATGCTAGTTGGAGGAACATAATCATTTCAAGGTTTTCAAAAGAGAGAATAAATATAGTATTTTCCTATTTTCATTTTTTTTGTCTTGGTAACTAAGCCCATTTGCATAAAATTGCCTCCTGGACTCCTTATAAGAACTAATGTTATATAATTCTCCTTGGGAATTGGAAATTGTGTTAGTGAAAGTATCTATTTCTTTCCTAAGAGAAAAACTTAGTTGTTACCCCCCCTTAAATGTAGCACTTAGGCATCTCAAAAACCCCAATTGTGATAGTATTTCAACATCTCTATTTGGCATATGTTGTCTTGGTGGGATTTGTTGTCCTTGTTTTGATGGAGGGATTTGTTCTTCTTCTTGCAATGGGGTTTTTTTCTTCTTCTTGCAATCATGAGGAATTTGATGGTCTTATTCAATAATTACTTGGTTTCTTCTTGTAGGGATTTATTTTTCTTCTTCAACATCTATTAGGTTTTTTATGATCAATATTTTGAAGGTTTGGGTTTTCTGAAGGAATGGTTTCTTCACAATTATGTGGATCCATGGAGAAAATTATGTTTTTACACAATATTTTTTTTTTAAATTAGATTCAATATTTAAAAACCTCCATATACATTGAATTTTTTGTATGGAATTCAGAAAGAAAAAAAAACATACCTTGAATATTACCCAACAAATGTAATTAAGCCACCAACCATTCCAAATCGAGCAAATTGTCGAAGTGTCATTATGTAGACGCCCAAATCATAGGTGTTTTAATTCTTTCCAGTGTTTAATCACTCGGTTTTTCAAATGCGAAGTGGAATGGGTCAGTCAGGTTAATGTTCTATTTTAAGAACAATACCAGTATAACACAAATGTGATAAAATGCACTTGCGTTATGAAATGCATGCACATTATATCACACTTGCTTTATGGTTTCAATTTTTTCATAATGTAAATGTGTTATAATGCATATGAGTTATGAAACATATGTGCATTATAACACACTTGCATTATGCTTTCAACTTTTTCATAACTCAAATGCATTATAACACATATGTGCTATGAAAAACATATGCATTATATCACACTTGTGTTATGTTTTCAATTTTTTTATAACACAAATGTGTTATAACGCATATGTATTTCTTACCCTTAGCATTGGTTACAGGTTAACGTTTTACTAATCTTGAACCTAATAATGTAGGTGCATTTACAAAATCCATAATGAAGGAATATTTATGAAATCTATGGTGGTACAGAAAAGTGGACCCAACTTTGTGTGACCACCCACATACATTTTCCATTGAATAATCATCTCTAATGCGATCCCCTGAAGACATGAGTAGCATGTTTTCATCGATCTACACTAATAAAGTTGTCTCTATGTATGTCTGAATTCCACTTATGTTCCTATGAAATATCATGGATGTATATTAAGTTGTTGTGGTCATTTAGAATGATGGAGCTAATTGTTCAAAGTCTTGAATAAAATATGTGCACCAAAAAACCATATGATCATAAGGAACATTTGCATAAAGTATCATTGATTTAAATATTGCAAGAGAAGATACAAATTTATCATCATCACAATCAAGTTCCATATGTGCAAGAGGAGTTTCAAAAGAAGAGATATATGTTTTTCATCATGAATTTTTGTGGTTGAAATAGTTAATGTTTTCTTAAATGGAATTCTCTTAGACCTACATGAGGGACTCTCTCAGAACTACATGTGTAAAATTCATTGAATTGTAACAACATATTTTCTACCTGAAAGAAGACTAGTTGTATTAAGTGAACTATTGTGTTTGCACCATATTTACAAAACTACATAAAGCCCTATGATCAAATTTTTATTATTGTAGAGATCACATAGTTCAATAATTGATGAGATCACTCCTCAAAAATATTATCCATCACAAAGTGTTTTGAAGTGTTCTTTTTCTTCAATTTAATAACTAATTATAACTAGAAAACATATTCTTCACATTCAACAACTTTGGGGATATAATTTGGTGGATAACATCCACTTATTCCATTGGAATATTGAACTTATAGGCATATCTCGTGATCCATGCATTATAACATTCTAAAATTTTAATAATTGGTATATCCTCATGTTTGTAGGAATTTTGCAACCGATGCAGACGCCACTTGTTCCTCTATCCTGTATGGTACAGGTATAGAACAAAACACCACAACAGTATATCCTTTCCCTAGATGGTTAATCTACTTCAATAAAATCACACTTATACCTCAGATCTTGAAGCTTTAGTCTTCGTTCCACTACTCTTCATGTGATCTACAGTACCTGCAAAGAAGCATTAAGAAAACAAGACAACAAGATGAGAGTAACCAGGTAGATTAAAAATCCATATTAGTGATCAAGGAATCTAATAATAATTGACTTATATTAACACTAAAATATGGGAAAGGGTAACATTTTTGTATTAATCAAATAAGAAGGTAAAGCTACAACCAAAGCCTTGATGTTGACAACTTTGTCTTCCACGATGGTCTTTGACACGCTCACAACACTCCACACTCACACAAACTCACTCAACTTCGCCTCAATACCAGAATTCAATCCAACAACATAATGATGCTCTTCTTGGTGCCCCCTCACATATTCCATGAAGGATTCTTTTGTAAGCCAAGGGAGGCTCATATGAGATAAAATTATTTAGGAAAGGGATAGGGGATGATCCCTATGGGTGAGGAGGTAAAATTCCACCTCTCCCTAGCTAATAGGAACCACTTCCATGAGGGATTTCGTATGGAAGCTTCTCAAAACTCCCTTTTCCCCCTTCTTAGCTCTGTCGGTGCTTTCTGCATAGAGGGTAAAGACGTCGACGCTTCTTGTGAATAGGGTAAAGGAGCTAGTGATGCCTGATGTAAATGTGAAACAGGAACTGACGCTTTGTCATAAGGGAGAAAATGCACCAGCCTACTCAAGAGTGGGAAAAAACATCCAGAAGAATCCCTGGGCAAGTGCTTTGAAGGGTGCTCAGGCATTAGTGGATATTTTAGGTGCAACGTAGTGCCCCCCAAAGTATGAAGCTAGAAATATGTTATAGGTAAAACACTTTGTTAGATATCAGTTTGGTATCAAAGGAAAAGAGAGACGAGTTCACAACTTCCATAAGACCAGTAACTCACTTTTTTTACTCAATCATGGCTGCAGACCAATACACTATAGATCCATGAGCAATGATGTAGAAAGTAGAACATGGCTACAGAACATACAAAGTATATCCATGTTATACAAAATCAATACTGGACACAGCCACCAAACATACAATGTGGATCCATGTCATGACTTCAAATAATCTTCTCTCGCAACCTGAGGATAGGAAATTATGTAGATGAAGCCTAACCGCTCAGGGTCTTCATTCCAATCCCCAGACGATACAATTCTAACCATGCGAATAGATTTCTTGATGTCGAACATGGTAGAAACCACTTGATTACCAATCATTAATGTATACTGTTAACAAGTGTGAGGGAAATCACCATTGATGTCAATGATCCCCAAGGTATCTTAGTACATTCTCCCAAGTGTGAATAAGGGTTTTGAATTTGAACACTTGATATAATCTTTCGATCAGAGGTCATTTATGAAAACCTACTGTCAAAAGCGATAAAACCTGCCATTGAGGCATGCAGGATTCAAGCTACTTCACTTGGTTTCTAAATCTAATTCCTAGATGATGTGCTAAAATTGACAGGAACAGACTCGTTGAAGGAGGGCCATGATGTTTCCCCCATAATTGACATGAAACATGGAACAAAATTTGATTTTGAATTGATGAAACAACCATGAAACTGGCTCAGACACGACCGAATTTATAGGAAGGTAAAGTTACTAATGAGTTATATTGAAAAAGAGATATCCTTTGAACAAATTGCGGCACGACAAATGAATTTACAACATTTACTTGATGAGACAAAAACCAAATCTAATGCAAGGAATATGACGATGCATTCTTTGAATTGACCCAAAGGAGTCAGGTGACTCACGAAAGTGGATTGACTCAGAGACAAGCTAAATACCCAACTGTTCATAAATGCAAATGCAGACAAGTTCCATGTTCAAAGGTGGACTATAAGCTGCCATTGATACAAATGAGAAGATATTCCCATTTCCCTTAATTTCCCCATCACGAAGGATGAGTTCCTCTTTTCATTTTATGAGTTTAAAAAGGGTAACAAATACTCGTTGTATCTCATCGGAATATGATTCTATTCTCATATATGTTTTATGAGCCTAAAAAAGGAGAGGATCGTTCCCAAAAGAGGGTCTCTCAATGTTTAATTTAACGAGTCCATTGAAATATAACTCGATATCGTTCACGTTTAAAGAGTTTGAACGAATACAAAAGAAGACTCCAAAAGGTCCTTCTTCGTATGATTTAGTCCCTAGGGCACAAAAAAGTATAAAATAATTCCTAAGAAAACTCTTCTAGCTGAAGTCAACTAGAGTATTCCTTTTTTGTAATTAGTTAATCGGAACTGAAAAGGGGTAAACTGTAATAAAAAAGACGAATCTTCAAGTACTTTTACGAGCGTGAAGAAAAAAAATTCACTCAACAATCTTTTCTCATTTTAAGGAGTCAGAAAAGAGCTTAAATTTGACTCCATAAGAGGTCCTCTTTTTCGTAAACCACTTTTAACAAGTCTGAAAAAGAAGAAAAAGTATACCCGACACCCTTTTACTAGGTCTTTAACGAGCATGTCAAAGTTAAAAATGATGCTTGGTACTTTTTCATCTCATCCCAAAGCATGAAAAAGACAAAAGAAACTTGCAACTTAGCCACGACGCTTCGTAAATATGACCTGGAATCTTTAAAAATCAAGTTAATTTCATATAAAAACTATAGAAAATAAATGAAAAATCCCTAAAATTAAAATATTTTGATTTTAATAATGAAAATAAAAATCAAAAGGCCCACATGGGTGTAGACTGACTGGCAAGTGCTGTGTAAATGAAGGAATGTTGTAAAGTAGGTCTCAAGTTCAAATATCACCCAGACTTATCCGTGCCCCATGCTTGCGGGCTGTGTGGATACACCTAGGGTTATAGTGGTAGCTGACAAGAATGGACCTCGTGTCACACGAATACCAGAACCACCCAGTTACCGATTCCCCCAGTACAAAAAAATAAAATCCAATAAAATCAAAATCAAAATTACTATAAAAGGGGGTAAATAGTGAATTTTTACCATTTTGACTTTTTTATCATAGTGAGAGTGAAATTGGTGGATAAGAGTTGATTTTCAACTACAAATTCTAGGAGTTGTGGACCATATCTGTGTGAATCACTCGAAACATGTAATAGTTAACTCTTATCCCTTCATTTTTGTTGGTGCATTTCTTGTTTCCAAGGTCAATTTTTTTAGTTTCTGGGTAAATCCCCAAAGGGGCAGAGCGCATGCAGGCTGGTTCCTTTTTCCCTTTTGGGAGATGCACTGGTGCATCCCTTGAAAGAGGAAAGGGCACTAAAGGAGCTCTATTATCTAGGGAAAAGGAATCAATGCTCTTTTCTACTATAGACAGTGTGCCAGCGGCCGTGACTCCGAAAAAATCAACACACGGTCAGTTTTAGGTGGTCTTTCTTTCTTTAAATGGTTCATACTTGCTTCTAACAGATGTTTGAATGTTTTTGCAGGAAAAATTGGTAGCAACATGGTCATATGGAAAGAGAGACAACATCAGTTGGATGACCTCCAGGAAAGCAACAATCCAGTTACTTTGAGGGCCCTCCATGTGTGTGGGCTTCTCAAGTTTTTCTGGATACCAAGGATGAGAGCATATGTACGGCTACTAGAGCACATGATACATATGTGGGATCCTAACCAACAACATTTTGTAGTGGGTAACTACAGTCTGACAATAGATAAAGAAGACATCTATTTCTTGACTGATTTATCTCGCAGGGGAAGACCAGTGACATTGACACCACCACGAGGTGGCAAGGGATCTGTAGATGACCTGATTGATGACCACTACTCGATAGGGACTCATTCATTTGGTGTGAAGATTCCCATAAAGCATATTATATACATGTCATTGAGGACTGTGGCCTTTACCATCGAGAAGGTTGCAGGTACTAGGTCGTCTCACTTGACCATGTGGGTGCATATGTTGTATGCCTTGGAGTGCATGGATCCCACTATATTCAACTTGAGTGAGGGTATCTTGGTTAGCTTAAAATATCAACTCACCAAATGCAGGAGGGGAGAGCTGAAACAACTCGTCTAGGGGGTGATAGTGGTGTCCTTCTTCTTGGAGAGGGTCCCATTGATGAGACCTAATGTTCCACTGAGCAGATTGGATGTGGGGGATCCATGGATGAGTAGGTGGGTGGATTCCATGGCCCACCATAGTGGTGGAGGAGGCCCCAGGGTTACCTAAGGGCCAGCATTTTTCCATTGGTTGATGAGCCAACTTTTGATGATAGAGTACTATGCTTATGCGAGGACATATCTTGTCAAGGACCATACAAGGTCATCATCATCATATAAGAGATCCATGACCCTAATAAAGGTTGCAATCTCATTACATCATCAAGTGTGGGTCCAAAGGCTTCATCAAGGCTTCTTCAACAAGCAATAGGCATCATATGATTCTTTAACCACCTCAACCACACTAGGAGACCCTCAAGGGTTAAGATCCATCATGACATCATATGTGGGGTAGTTGGGTCTTCTCACGGGGTACTATGATACCATCAGAGCATGAATGACTAAATAATTGGTCATTAATGCTTCTCAAACCCATCTAGGGGTTCTCCATTGTCCATTAAGGATTCAACACCATCTCTAGGGTCTTCAACACCATTAGTAGGGTCTTCAGCATCTTCAACAAGGTGGTGGCTCCAATATCCATCCTTTTGGGTATAAGGACCTTGTCAACTCATTTCAAGGTTCTTCAAGGAACAAACCCACTCTGTAAGGGGTCCAAGGCTCAAACCCACTTTGTAAGGCACTACAAGTGGGGCTTGGTGGCATCAATGACATCCTGTGGGGCCACTACAAGTCCATGTTGGCATCAATGACAATTTCATCAACAATCGCCCCCTTTGTCATTGATGACAACAACGCATGACCCTCATATGAGCGTGCTCCACTTTTTTCTGCATCTCCCCCTTTCGCATCAATGGAAAAGGGTGTCCACATCTATGTATATGAAATTAGTGATAACTAGTCATTGCTCCCCCTATCAATATGCACGATCTTAGGACCTGTCTATATGCCTGGAGTAGCCATCCTTTTCTCTTTGAGTTCATCCTCTAGCCTCATGAACTCAAGGTGTGCTAAGGTATTTGAGAGACCTTACACTTGGCTTTCCATATGGAAGCCATCCTCCCTGCTCTAATCAACCTCTTCTATCTATAACTGCTCAATCTTCTTCATCCATACTTGCTTATTAGCATCTGTCCTTTCAACATTTATTCCTTCATCTATATTTTTTTTCATTTATGAGTTGTATAGGAAACTTCTCAAGGCTTGTTTCTGTGTACTCCAACAATATTGAGCTTTGTGCTCAAGGCCACTGCAACTATAACACCTTATCGTATGACAATATGCAGCAATGTGACCAACATGGTTGCATGTCCAGTATCTAACTGATTTGTTGGAACTTCCAACACTTCTTTGATCAACTTCATTTCTTTGTGCCTAAGAGTGTCCCTGACTGTAGGTCTTTGTCTTTTGATCTTCAAATATTCTTAATGATGTGTATGAACGAATCCTCCTTGGTTGACTTCTTTGAATTTCACATTCTTGGGCTTTGTGACCAAACCCATTACATGTGTAGCATCTAAATGTGTGACATGTGGTAGTAACATGTCCAACTTGATTACATTTCCAACATCTAACTGAGTCATTGGGCCTTCCACCACTTCTTTTGTAGAGTCTACACTCCATAGCTTTTTGACTAAAGTTATAACAAAAATAACAATAACCATTGAAACCACTTTCATACCCAAGTCTTGGATTTGTTTCTTTTCTGAGCTTGCTTTGAGGAATACAGCTAACTCCTTGTTTCATCCTTAAACTTCCAAAGTCCTTTTTGTCATGTGTAGGTGCATGGGGAACAACTTTGGACGTTGATGGACCTGCTTCTGGAGTCTTCGGAGACCAAGTGTCATCTTCAAATTTGTCTTTGTCCTTCTTGTAACCAAGACCAGTTTTGTCGAGTGGAGATCTCTGGAAATCTAAGATCTTATCTAGGAAAATTGAACTTTCCTTGAATTTGAAAAAAGATTCATTCTTCTCACCTTTCTTTCTAATACCAACTACCTCCATTTCCAGATTCTAGATTGTCTCCTCCTTTTATTCCAACTGAATCTTCAGAATTCCTTCTATCCTCTTGGATTCCTCCAACTAAGTCTTTAGATCATGATTGACCCCTCTAGTTTCTTCAAGCTCTTCAATAGGCTCTTTTGATTCTTCCTTTTGAATGATCAATTCATTCTTTAGTTGTTCAACTTCAACATCTTTGTCTTTCATTTGATCCTGCAACTCTTTGTCCTTGTTTCTAAGCTTCACAAGAAACACTTTCATCGTCATGTTCTTCCACTGATATTCATTCAAGGAGTCCAAGATTTTCTTTTTCAACTTTGTGAAGTCACTCTGGTTCATATTTACTATGTTGATAAGCCAATTGACTATGGGATCAATATTCAACAATGTGAGATGTATCTCATGTGCCACCCTTGATAGACCTTCATCATCATCTGCAAGAACCTTCTCAATTTCATCACACAAGATATCATTAAAAGATTCCATACCTTTATTGGATTCCTCTTCTTGCTTCTCTTCTGTGGGCTTGTCTTCTGATTCCTAATCTGTCTTCTCAGGTTCTAGTCTTGTCTCCTGATACTCACTTTCCAACTTGAACCATAGGTCTTTGGTTGAATTGTACTCCCCTACACTTTCCTTCACTGAGTTGGGAAGTCCATCCATGAGGAACTTCAAGGTGGTAGTGTTTTCCTTCCTTGCTTCCTTCTGCGCAATTGATTTTCTCTTCTTGTTTGATGGAGTGGTTGGATTGATCACAATATCCCAAACACCAAAATTCTTCAGGTATGCCTTCATCTTGCAACTCCAACTGAAATAGTATGTCATATCAAGTACTGGAAATTCATTGCTTGATGACTCTTCTTTTGCTTCCATAGTGTCTCCACGGATCTCCCTCAATCTTATAAGGCTTGTGACGAAGGCCGACTCTGATACCAATTGTTGGACACAATGGCCACACTAAGAGGGGGATGAATTAGTGTGAGAGAAATTATAAAAAATTTACCTTCTTTTAATCAATGCGAGTATATCAATCATTATGTCATCAATTGAATAATCAAATTCATCATGAGTCATAAGCACAACATCACATCAAAAGAGACACAATAATATATGTAATTTTGATCTTTATTTATTATACATGGAATCCAACAATATTCTTGATTACACTCAAAACCAATTAATGAAAAGAGCACCAACTCTCATAACATGATCTAACCTCATTTTCTTAGCTCCAACTAATAAGGGTTTTAGGAGTCCAATCCTCAAGTGCAAGATTCTTCTTTCAAGAAACCTATGGCTCTGCTGCACAACCAACCTATGCTTTGCACATCAATCTATGCTCATCACTCTGGTGGTCAATCTACTCATCATTGTTGCTCATCTCTGCTACTCACCATTGCTGCTCATCACCGTTTCTCATCACTGCTGCTCATCACTACTACTCATCTCTATTTCTGGTCATTTGTTGAGTCATAACTATATACTAATAAGTCATTTCACTATCATACATTGATCATGTACATCATTGTACACCTCATCATACAAAACTACTCAACAAGTAATTCTTCTCTTATTTCACTGAACATAAGGCATACATTGTCATGCACCATCATCATACGTATGCATCATCATCATAGGGTATACATCATCATCATATTAGTGTGCACCATTTATACATCATCATTATCAAGTATACATCATAGTTCATAGGAGAGCATCATCGTGACTATGGTATGAATGTACATCATATTGTATAGGAGTGCATCAACATCATAGAGTGTATATCATTATTGTTGGGTATATGTTATATTCTTTGCATGTGCGTATGGAGGGGAGGTGTGCATGTCAGCGCTGCAGCTCAACGATCCCAAAAGCACCTTTGACAAAAATAGGCCGTAGGCCCTGTTTCCGTTCGAAAATGGCCGCTATTTATAGATTTTATGGCTATTTATAGTTGTTTGTGGCTATTTTTAGAAGTTGTCTAAAAATATGTAACTTAATCCCGAATAAGGGATTGGAGTCTTTTTCTAATCCGGGTTAACGGATTAGGGTATTTGGATGTTGTAGAATACCTATATTTTGTATTGTGAGGATCTCATAATGCAATGAAGAGAAAATAGGAGGTGTGGCTCCAAGGTTTTGTAGTTTTCCCGGTTAAGGGTTTCCAGGGTAAATCTCTGTGTTTATGTGTGAATGATGTGTTGTGATCTCTATTTTGCTTAAAAGAATCTGTATGCTTTGCTTCTCTGCACATGTTTAAAACTTACAATTATCACATGCATTATCATCACAAAGTGTATCATATCATAGCATAAAGGTATGCAACATCATCATCATAGCCTCCATAATGACTCCAAATATATATACCAATATAGAGGCTCACATACCAAGATCAAATATGAACTTTATCCATGAGAGACATGTGCCATCACAAGAGAAACCTAAAAGAATGAACCATACCTTTCTGAATATCACAATATGAAAAAGAAATAGAACAACCAAAATAAAATATATATCATGTCATCACATATCCCTCATAACAAGCTTTCCAACGATCCAAGAACTTTGTAATTCTGATTTCGTATGAGAAAGTTATGCCAATTTTAGTGAAGATGCCCAAAAATTTCTTTTTAAAAATGAACTGCTCCTTTGCTGCTGCGAAAAAAACCTCAGACCAATCTCCACGAATTCACTTCTCTACTTACATCATTGATTGTTTTTGGATGTCTTTATATACACATTAAAGTGGACATGTTTTATGCTGGCCAACTTGTCTTCAAAGGTAAGAGTGGTAAGAATTTTAATTTTTAATTAAAAAATGTAATTTGAATTTGAATTTGACTTTTATTTGTCACACAAAATTCTTACCACTTCAATGGTCAAACCTTACCAAAGAATTGCATGTATTTTCTTTTACATATAATAGGGTGTCCACCACATAATCCATATGTATGACCAAGGACTTCAAACTTCTTACCATTTCAATGGTCAAACCTTACCAAATAATTGCATGTATTTTATTTTCCATATAATAGGGTGTCCACCACATAAGCCATATGTATGACTAAGGAATTCAAACTTATTACCACTTCAATGGTAAACCTTATGTATTTTTGTTATTTTTCTTACCACCTCAATGGTCAACCTTATGTATTTTTATTATTTTTCTTTTAAAACATCCTTCAAAGTCAACCACATCATTTAAAATTCATGGGACTATGTCCTCCACATCTTCATAGGGTTGCATCAAGCTACTAGGTATTTTAATGGCATGCCATGTGCAAGATTCCATCATGGGATTCAATCTTGTCACTAAATGGACCATCATCAAGCCAATATGTGTGTGGGTGCATTAACCACATCAAGTGCAAGCAATGGGTATCAAGGTCTTCACAAGGTTCCATGATTTCATTAAGTCACAAAATACCACATCATCATGCCATCTAACCATGTCAAGTGCAATTAGTGGGCTCCATGAACTTTGCAAGGGTATCAGGGTCTCCATTAGGGGTTCCATGGGATTTTTCATCATACCAAGGGTTCCATATCATGTCAAGGACCATACAAGGTCATCATCATCATATAATAGCTCCATGACCCTAACAAGGGTTGCAAGGTCATTAAACCATCAAGTGTGGGTCCAAGGGCTTCATCAAGGCTTATTCAACAAGAAATAGAATTCATAGGCTTCTTTAACCACCTTAACCACACTAGGAGACCCTCAAGGGTCAATACCCATCATGACATCATCTGTGGGGTATCCGGGTCTTCTCATGGGGTACTGTGATACATTTAGAGCATGAATGACCATAGAATGGGGCATTAATGCTTATCCAACCCATCTAGGGGTTTTCCATCATCCATCAAGGATTCAGGACCAACTCCAGGGTCTTCAGCACCATCAGCAAGGTCTTCAGCATTTTCAACAAGGTGGCGGCTCCAAGATCCATCCTTTTGGGTACAAGGACCTTGTCAACTAGGTACAAGGTGCTTCAAGGAACAAACCCACTCTGTAAGGGGTCCAAGGCTCAAACCCACTTTGTAAGGAACTGCACGTGAGACTTGGTGGAATCACTGACATCCTATGGGGCCATTGAAAGTCCATGTTGGCATCAATGAAAATTTCATCAACACACCCAAGCTACCGATGTAAGATTCAAGGTGTAATGATTAGCACCATCCACGAAACCGATAGAGGTGGTCATTTATCCATTAAACATAGGAATTACGTAAGTAGGATTGTGAAAAACAAATCTTATATCCACACAAAAACCACACTTTGAAAGAAACACAAAGCACTATATAAACAATATTTACAATAAAACTATGCTAGATGACCTAGGCATAGTATCGTTTGAGGTAGAGCCCATTGCAGGGATCTCCTAAAGGTATCCCATCATAATATATTAACTCATATGTGCCATTCTCTAAAACACGATTGGTAATATAAGGCCCATGCCACATAGATTCTAGTTTCTCAGCCCCCAACTTATCATGTTTCTAGTTATAGGTCAAGACTAGGTCTCCTTCATTAAAAGAGTGGGGTTGAATAGATCTGCTGTAATGGGCTTTCATTCGTCATTTGTGTGCCTCATTTTCTAAGCTGGCAACGTCATGATGAGTTTCATGAAGTTTGTTTAACCACAGGAAACGTTCTTCTTCTAGGGTGGTATTGGGAAAAATTTCTACAACGAGCTTCAGAGAAGGAATCTCACACTCTATTAGAAGAGTGGCCTCTAGTCCATACACCAATTGTAATGGTGTGAAACCACTGGAAGTTTTAATGGTAGTCATATAGGCCCAAAGTGTAGAAAAACATTGCAAATGCCAATTAGAATTAGCCTTCCCTACCATCTGTTGAAGCATAGTTTTTAATACTTTATTGATTGCTTCAACTTGGCCATTGGCCTATGGATAGTAAGGTGTAGAGTTATCATGACGAAACCCTAATTTTGCACTTGATTCTACCATCATCATTTTTTTGGAAATGTGACCCATGATCAGTCACAATGGCCCTAAGAATCCTGAATCTAGCAATAATATGGTTAAAAAGAAAAAGAGGAGTTGTATTTCCATCTTCGGTGTATGTGGGAATAGCCTCAACTCATTTAGTGAAGTAATCCACAACCACAATAATGTAGCCATGCCCCCCAGCTGAGGTAGGTCTATAGTGCACAAGTCTATGCCCCATTTTGCAAAATAGCCAACTGCTACGACAGGATGTAGCGGAGCTGGATGGGTGCACTTTTTGGATGTGAATAATTGACAAGGCAAACATTTCTTGACAGTTTCAATACGATCCTTCAAGATCCAAGCCCAAAAATACCCATTGTGCAAAATCTTCTGGACAGTAGCCAACCCAGAGAGGTGACCGCCATAGACTCCAGGGTGGAAATCATTTAAAATGATCTCAGATTCTTCATGAGTGAGACATCATCGTAATATGGAATCAACACCACAATGGTATAAAGTGTCATTGATAATGAGATAATACTTGGCATTGTGGCAGATACGACAACACTCGTTGTGAGTTGCATCAAGCTGGTATCGTTGTGTATGGAGATAGAGAATGAGATCTCCATACTAGGGGTCAGATGTACTAAAGGGGAACAAATATTCATCAGGAAATTATTTAATGGGCTCTGTTCCCTCAGTAATATGGGAAATGTCACACATGAGCTCAATGAAGACAAGGGACTTCTTAGAACTAGTTTTCGCGAATTCCAACTCAAACTCTTGGAGAATGACAATCTAGTGTGAGTATTTTCCCCAACTAATTGACAAGTCAGGATATAATACATGGGGTTAGAATCCGCGTAAACAGTGGTTATATGGAGAAAAATGTAATGACAAAAATTATGGACCACGATGACTGTGGATAGAATAATTTTCTCCACATGTGAATAGTGGGTTTCTGAGTCTAAAAGATTCTTACTTATGTAATATATCACATGTTCCTGATCATTTTCATTGGTCTGGACTAAGACCATACCAATGGTTGAAAGGGATGCAACCACATACAGGGAATAATCCTTTGTATAATCTGGTGGTTGCGGCACATGTGCATGTGTAAGAGTGTGTTTGAGGTTGTTGAACACATGTTGCGCCAAGTCATTTCAAACAAAGGGGGTATCCTTTTTCAATAACTGCATGAAACTATGTGTATTTTCAGCGTAATTGCAGACGAAACGATGTAAAACTTTTTCCTTCCCTTGCAAACTTTGGAGCTCAGAAACATTGGTGGGGGCGGATAGAGCCAGGATAGCTTCAATCTTCATAGGATCTATGCGGATGCCATCCTTGGACATAATAAAACCAAGAATTAGACCGGTATCAACACAGAAAAAACACTTATGTAGGTTCAATCAAATGTTAAAATGGCGACATATGAGAAAAATGGCTCTCAGATGATCAACATGGTGATCCCGTTGCTTCGAATGAGCGAGAAGTTCATCAAAATAAGGTTCCAAAATGTGTTTAATGTCGTGGAAATCATATGACATGGCACGTTCAAATGTAGCATCAGCATTTTTCAAGACAAAAGGGATTTTTCTATAGGCGAAGGTCCCCCATGGGAAAAATAAAGTTGTCTTGTGTTGATCTTATGGGAGTATCTCGATCTGATTATAGTTAGAGAAGCCATCCACAAATGAAAAGATGACACTCCCGTCACAATTGTCGATAATTTGATCGATGTACAAGGTGGGGAAGTTGTCCTTAGGACAAGCTTGATTCAAATCCTGAAAATAAATGCAAAACCTAATAGTACCCTACTTTTTATTGACAAGAACTATGTTTGACACCCATTCAGTCAAGGGCACAGGGTAAATGAAACCATCCCTAAGAATTTTTCAACTTCTTCCTTGATGGTTGTTTCTTTCCTTGAATGGACCTGATGTAACTTCTGTGGAACTGGCTTGGCACCAGGGTAGGTTTTAATCTTGTGAACTACAATAGAGGGATCTATCCCTACCATTTCTTCGTAGGTCCAAGCAAAAATGTCTTCGAATTCCCTAAATAAGGTCGTATAATACTGTATCTTTGAAGGTGAAGAGTTCTGGCCTATCTGGATGATCTCTGGGATACCAAGTTTCACTTATATGGAAACTGATATGGTTTTGGTAATGTTACATAAATTACCCTCAGATTCGACATCACAAATGAGGATCAGAGACTGAGGATCAATCATTATATCAGAAGAAACCGTTGATGCAAATTGTTCTTCTAGCATATGGAAATGGGGAGGGAAAGAATATCAATGGTGATGATCTTTCCAAGGCATCTCATCTAGGGAAATAAACTCCATGAGTTATTGATCAGAAGGGGTTGTATGCGAAAGATAATCTAGGGACAGGGGGGTCTATCCAATATGGTAGGTAATAAGGATTTGAAGCAACCAACAAATGATCATTGATGGTGGGGTCACTGGTGGTTTGAATAGCATGGTACATATCCTCAAAAGGATTCATTGATGTTGATTCAACAATGGACTTTCCTTTATCTACGATACAAGTAGAAATCATGTTCACAGATGCAAACTGTGAAACAAGAGGAGGATTAGATAACAGAAATATTCCCATCAGTGAAGAATCTTTATGAGGCCTACTCCAATGTTCTGATATTACGGTGTTATCAAAAGTGGAACATTTTTTGAAGTATTTGAGGTGGCATCTGGTAAATAGAAATCAAACTGATCAATAGTAACAATCTTCCCTTGGAATGGGAACTGAACTACCCGAAAAATGGATGAAGCAACAACTTGCATAGCATAAAACCAGTTGCGACCTAGGAGAATATTGTAATATAAAGTAGCGTTAATAACTTCAACGTGAATGTAAATTGATTTCCCCCCCTAGTTCTACCTGGAGAGAGGGAAGTAATCCATAAGGTTAAAATCTGTGACCATCAAAGGCTTTTAGTGTTGTGGGTGAACGATTAATTTCAGGAGAACCAAAGGCTCTCCAACAAGATATAGACATGACCGAGGTGGAGGCTCCCTCTTCCAATACTGTACGATGGATGGTATTTCCAATATATTTTGTGGACAACTAGAAATCCAACTAATGGGAGAGCCTAGTGTTAAAATAATCCAACTTGCAAGTGGTAATTTTGTTATTTTCAAGATCAAAATCTCGAAGGGCTATTAGAAAATTCTTTCATTGTGTAGGACATGTTTTGAGTACCTTAAGAGCCGACATAACACAGGTTGCTTGGGCCATATATTCTACTATATTATAGTATTGGGAAGCACATGTGTTTGGATTAAGAATGGAAATTCAAAGTGTACTCTTAGGTGGGTGAAGAATTGCATCAAGTATAGGTTTTTAAATCTGAAGACCGTCACTTGGAGGAGGGACTGAAACCAAAGGTTTGTCAGATGGAAAATCATCAGTTTTCTTTTCTGGAGGAGGTTCATAACTTTGGGATCGAGTGCTAAGGTGAATCGTTTCACTTGACATCATTTTGACTTCAACGATGGAAGTTGAATAAGGCCCATGTGAGGATTGATGATCAATCAATTGTTGTTGGGTGGGGAAAGGGTTTGTAAGAACTACTGGGGTGGGAAACTTTTCCTTTCTCTTATTCTTAGAATCAACATCAGGGTTTTGTGTTTTATCTTCTTGTTGGTTATTGGATTTCTTAGATTTATTTTTTCCTTTCTTCTTTCCTCTCGACGATTCAACAGATTGAATCACATTTACTTCGATGGAAACAACAGGAGGGGGTGTAGATTTGGTGGTGCAACAGGTTGACTAGCTGGTGCGGTAGGTTGATTTTGCTTTTTCGTGGATTTTGCCATCAATTGTGTTTGAACTGAACCAATAACACCATCGGTGATTGGTTTCGTTGTGGGTCTTGAGGGGTCCAATGTAGGACAAGGAGCATGAGGAATTAAGTCATACAAAGTTCCTGATTGGGAATACACCAAGTCTAGGTGCTGAGCATGACTAATGGCCTTCTCCTCCATAACAACACCTCCCATGGCGACATCCTTAGAAATGGGGGGAAGTAAAGATTTTGGAAACCAATCAACCAGAAACTGATCAAGAATGGGAGACTTAATCAACCTATGTCTTGGTCTCCATTCATGTATATGACCGGGGATATGGGTGGAAGTAGTCTGGTGAAGCAAGGCTAACAGGTTTTACCTGTCTTGTTCCGAATTGGTAATTGAAAATGGGTTTGATTTATATTTGATGTAGCTTAGCATAGGGAAACAACGTAGAGAATATTGTTTTACCATTAGAATTTCTACATAGCAAAGAGATCTATTATTTCTACTTTTTGTACATAAGTAATTAACTACTAACAATGTATAAACTAAGAAATTATAATTAAACAAGATAAAAAGAATACTAATTGATACATGGTAAAATTATGATTTTATATTAAAAAAAAATTAAATATACTTTCAGGATGTAATTACCAATACTAAAACAATTGATAAATTTATTAAGGAACCTATCACCACTTTCGAGAAAACATACCTAAGTTTTCATTCCTCCCAACCAACTCGTAGAGCATCCAAAAATTAATTTCTCTAGAACCCTCGATCATGTTTGTTGAACAAGAAGGGAAAATTATGATCAATGCACCATCTCTTTGCATCGATAGATTATTTCCCCATCTATTGCCAGCCTCCAACTTATTCAATGGACATACTATTTTATAGTATTTTTCCTAGGACATGGTCATTTATTAGCCTCATGTTCTTTAGGGCTCCACAAGGATTCTTGACCTGATTTCGGGAACATGGCTCCTACCTCACTTGAATTTTCACTCAACAATTTTCTCCACTTGTCATTTCCCCTTGTGGGTCAGCAAACACTCATTTAACAACTACTCCAATTCTGATTCCTCTCAGTATTTTAATTATTCAAATAATAATAATCCATTACATTCATTTTGAATTTATTGTCAAAATATTTTTTTAAATAATTATCCAAAGTAAAATAAACAAATTAACAGTTATTATGTTCGATTTCCACTTATGTTCCTATGAAATATCATGGATGTATATTAAGTTGTTGTGGTCATTTAAAATGATGGAGCTAATTGTTCAAAGTCTTGAATAAAATATGTGCACCCAAAAACCATATGATCATAAGAAACATTTGCATAGAGTATCATTGATCTAAATATTGCAAGAGAAGATACAAATGTATCATCATCACAATCAACTTCCATATGTGCAAGAGGAGTTTCAAAAGAAGAGATATATGTTTTTCATCCTTAAATATTAGCGGTTGAAGTAGTTAAAGTTTTCTTAAATTAGTCTCTTAGACCTACATTAAGGACTCTCTCAGAACTTCATGTGAAAAATCCACTGACTTGCAACAACATGTTTTCTCCCTGAAAGAAGGCTAGTTTTATTAAGTGAACTATTGTGTTTGCACGATATTTTCAAAACTACATAAATCCCTCTGATCAAATCATTATTATTGTAGAGATCACATAGTTCAATAGTTGATGAGATTAGTCCTCACAAATACTATCCATCACAAAGTGTTTTGAAGTGTTCTTTTTCTTCGATTCAATATCTAATTATAACTAGAAAGCATATTCTTCACAATCTGCAGCTTTGGGGATCTACTTTGGTGGATAAAATCCACTTATTCCATGCCAATATTGACCTTATAGGCATATATCGTGATCCATGCATTATAACATTCCAAATTTTTAATAATTGGTATATCCTCACATCTTTTAGTTTCAATGAGTATGTGAAGAAGCTACTAAAGATTGGTATCTGATTTGGAGTTGAGGTGACTATTGTACTCTCTTGAAGGAATTCAAATCCTGATTTGCAAGAAGATCATCTTAGGATCAAAACACTAAGATGATTGGAGCATCATTAATCAACAAAGGACTTGCAGGTAAAGCATTCAATTTGTGAATTTTAGATCAACTTGAGTATTATCATCAAATTGTAACTTGTAAAATATCATTTATGTAAGTTCACTTGTATTTTGGTACAAGCATTTTTTTCCTATAAATGTCAAATCAAAATAGATCTAAATTGTAACTGGGTGCATTTTCAATAGAATATGGCACCTTTCATATTTTGAGTTGTATTTTTAGTTCTTGAGTCTTATAGTGAAAGGTTATACTTGAAAGAAACCCTTTCTGTCTTTTTCTAGTAATTAAATTGATCAGACTATAAGATTATTAGAGTTATTGAACACTCTAATACTCACTAATATTGATGATACAGTCTCAATGAACAAGGAAACTCTCCAAATTGTTCTAACTTGTTTACAGCATTAACAATACATAACTAAATTTCTTTAACTTGAAATATCGTTGATCCAACATGACTAAATACATCAAAATAATCAACATTCTAAACCTATTCTTGTTAAGAACACTAACTATCATAGACATTCAGAAGTATATAATCAAATGCTTGATTCTAGTTCAAAATAAGTTAAAGGTGAAATTTTTCATACTCATATCTGATCTACACTTTCCAAGCCCATGATTAGAGCTTGGGAATAAATCCCCCACAACAAGCATACAACCGGTCTTGGATATGACAAGGATTTGTATTTTCACATTACTAATTATTCCAAACCTATCTAATTCCATAGGATTGGATTCATTCAAGAAATTCCATCTTCACCTACTTCAAATTTTTAGCATATTCTGAAATGCTAGCATTATCTTTGATTTTGTCACATGGAATATTGGTATTTTGATCCCCATGTTTGTGTGCAAGGTGGAAATCATTCTCATTCTTTGGACGGATGTTTCATACTAGAGACACTTCAAAGATAGAAGATTCACTATGTGTCGATTTCTTCTTAGTAATGGTCATTAACATTGAAGAAGATATATAAGTCATACCGAGGAGTTCATTCATAATTAATGACACATTTTAGTTGATATATTTTCTACTTCTCATCTTAATCCTGATAGGTGGAATGACTTACAGTGAGAAACAAGTAAGCAAGAACAAGAAAACATGAACTAGAGCTAGAACCATATCTAGAACCTTGTGTTAGTTTCCAAATCCTAGAGCCAAGGCCATGTAGCCAAATTTAGAGATATATCCATAGCCAAAGTTAGAACCATGTTCCATGTGAGCATGATTTGGTTTGTGTGATAATAAAATTAAACATTTATTAGAAGAAATCATCTTCTTCTAGATATCAGTTCGTTGTGGTGCACAAACCTCCATTTTCTAAAGGAACCTTTGATCCTTCAAGCCAAGTTCGAGTGGGAATACTTGATCAAGAACTTGAGTTAGATCCAAGTTCCAAAGGAAACCAATTTAGTACCAGAGTGAGCACCAAGTTTCAATATTTTTGGTCATCCTTAAACCACCTCTTCATAACTTCAGATAGTTAGTGGTCATCCAAAACAACCCATTTAGTATAATATATTAAATTCTCATAGATTTTGATTTAGAGGGAAACATTAGCCATTTGTAGCTATCCTTGTCCATATTCCATCACTATGCTTCGAATCCTATACAACCATGCATATTAAGGGGTCGGAGGAATGTTGGAAATGTTAATATGTTAGGGTTAATTATTATTTAATTTTGTATTTATTATTTGTGTTAGCTCTTATACGTGAATAAGAAGAGTCATTAGAAGCTTGTCTAAGAGACACCTTGGAATAGGAAACTAAGGGTCATAGTGATTGTTTTCATATGAACACATCCTTTATGAAAAGCACCTCATTATTATCTATTTCATGTGTATTTTCCTTGAACAGGTGTTCCAAAAAACCTTTCCTATAGACTAGTATTCATTTGGAGAAATGCATGCATCATGGTATTAACATTGTGAATGCTACTTGTTTAATAAAATTGTATTTTTTATTATAAATAAGAACTAAGTACAATGGGTTAGATTGATAACTAAGTGCCATTGACGAATCGGTCAATATAACCCATGTATTTTGTATATTAAAAAATCCATGAAATGAAGGAGACCTAAATTGACATGTTAAACACATGTATGTATCCCCATAATTATATAAGGATGTTGGATTCCTCCAAAATACATGTTGATATAGAAAAGTGAATAAATCATTCATGCAAGTCAAGGATAGACAATGTAGGAAGAAAATTTCCGATGGAAAGATGAATAAATGTCTTATGAAAGAAAAAGGATGATCTAAAATAAAGAACTAGGGACCTCAACTGCAAACTAGCCATCAATAATGAAGAAATAACAACCATACATGATCCTATAAAATTGGATACATAATGAAGGTTAACTAACACATGTATAAACTATGATGAAATGTGAATGGACTCATATCTTCAACATATATGTAATAGGATAACCATACACTACACATATGAAGTATGGTAAAGAATGTCAAAATGTTGGATTATATGGATCTTTACAAGTAATATGAATCAAAACATAAAAACTAACAAATATTTCTATTTATAAGGTTAGGGATTATTCCAAGGTAAAAGAGCCATGAAATCATAAGGATATCCTATAGTGCACTAAAGGGAATTTCCATGTTATTGACTTTGTGTTACTAATTTTGACATATATGTAATTTTGGTTTTGATAGTTTTAAATCTTATAAGTTATATAAATGTTCTAAATTTTGTGGTAAAAACTAAACTTACTAATCAACTTGTTATTCTTGAACCATTAATGTATGTTTTTAGTATTACTTAGTCTTTTTATGACTGTAAAGATTACATAGTAACATAATTACGAGACACTATTTTGTATGGGTAAATTATTAATTATGATATGGAGTAAGTTAAAATGTGGACAAACTAAACCTTTCCGTTAAAAAATCTTCCAAAACTGTTGAAAACTTTAAATTTGTTCACTTTTTAGTTCTCTATTTTATAGTATAATTAAATTTCCTTTGAAAGTTGTTATATAATCACTAAAACAATCAAGTGACTACTTCAACATAATTTAATTTCAATGAGATGATTAATTAATAATATAATACATAAAATATTAAGAACGTGTAAATTTTTACCATAGCGTACTTTTATTAGTGTGAAAAGAGATTTGAGTTAAGGGTTTAGATAATCATCTAAATGTAACATTCTAGAAATAATATATTTAACTGCAATAATTAATAATATATAATACAAATTCTTGATGATAGGGAAATTGGTAGTTATAACTATAGCATAAAAAGAAATGTTTATACACACTATCATGATGTTCATTTATTGATTCTTAACATTGAGGTTGTAGTTTGGTTAATGGTTAGTTTGAAAAGTTGTATATGAAATTTAAAATAGTTTGATGAGTTAATGATTAGTTGAAAGTATAATTATTACAACTGTATAATTTGATTAATATTTTAAAACTGTAATAGTAACCGAACCATGATGTTGTTTCATTAATGCTTACAGTTGAGAAGGTTATTTATAGATAATTCTGTGGCCTTTAGATGTAGTATTCATCCATAGTAAGATATTGTTTCTAAAGGAGCATTTGAGAAGAGATGGGGTTTGAGGCTAGCCATATGCAGTATCAGCTTCTCCTTATTTTCCTATTTATATTTATGCTTATTTGTGGGAATAGTCATCTTGTATTGGGAGCTCGACCAATAGGTATTTTGATATCTTTATAAGTAGAACTAGAGAGACTTGCATATGTTTAGAGGTAAACTATAAATGATTGATGATACAAATAAGTTAGAAGATGTTGAAGTTGGAAATTAGTTATTGTTATTAGTCAAGCCATTTAGTTGAAATTGAATAAAATTATGATTGATTGTTATTTACAATTTTTCTTACAGGCGGGGTTTCTAATATCCAACCCACAGAGGTTGTTGGGAAGGATGGGTGTAACTTGAATGTGTTGTGGAAAAAAAGTGGCCTAAGTTGCTTTGAACATGTTAGTGGACTACTAAGTAAGCATCATGTGTTTGACGTGAAGAATACGCGTAAATTTTGTGATGCTGAGTCTATACTCTTGCAGATCTATTTTAATAATAATGTTCATCCACATTCCTACATTGTTCCTAAGGGGATTTCAGCGGGAGAAAGCTTCCATTTTGAGTTGTATTTAACTTGGCCGGTCCAAAGAGTCCATGTTCCTCATACAAACTTTGGAAACTGCTCCGATAAAAAGAAGCTCACCATAAAGGGGCTTGTTGGATAGCATTATTATCATTATACAATTTTGCATCACTCCTATTAGGTGCCTAAGATGCCCATTTTGCTTACACGGCTTTACTTTGTTTATTTTTAAATAATTTTGTTCCAAGACCATTGTCTTTACTAGTTGTTAGTTGCCAAGTTAGATAGTTTTGGATTATGCCCATTTTGCTTAAAGGGCTTTACTTTGTTTATTTTTAAATAATTTGTCCAAAACCATTGTCTTTATTAGTTGTTACTTACCGAGTTAAATAGTTTTGGATTATTTAGTGTTTTATATGTTTATGTTTCCAAAAATTTATTTAGTGCTTTCAAGATTATATTACATATTGTGTTTTTTAATGTATAAATGTTTATTTTAAAATATATTTATTAGTTATTTGTTTATATTTAAATTTTTTTAACAATATAATATTTTTTTTAAACTTAAAATTTAAAAAATGTTAAATATTTCAATGTTGCATTTTACCAAAGTGGAAGGAAAATAGAATTTGAGTTTATAAATATATGTATTTTTTATATATAAATTTTTTGATTATATAATTTTATATATTATTTCATGGAAGTGTTGAGAGAAGTATTTTGTAGTTTAAGATGTTGTTGTATTTTTTTTTAAAAATTAAAAAATTAAAAAATAGTATTTATAATAACTTTAATATAAGTTGAAATATTTAATAATAATTGAGAAAATAAAAAATAAAATAATAGTTTTCAAATGGATTTTTTTTTAATTTAATTTTATTCAATTATTTGAATTTAAACCAATTTTAAAATATAAAATTTGCAAATTATATTATTCATTTACTAAATTGTTCAATTTTATTAATATTAAAAAATTGCTAACTTACTTGTTTAACTTTAATAATATTCAATTTTATAAACATTTATTTACTATAAACATTATTCAATATACTAATATACTATAACCCATTTAATGTCTGTTGTTTGGATATCAAACCGATTGAAATCCAATAAACAACAGAGCTCTTTCCCATTAAATCTCAAGCACCTTGAAATTTATCGAACACCAGACTTACTACTCCCATTAAATAAGTTGCAACACCGCTGAATAATACGCGGTTAGACCGCTAAACCTATGAAGTTAAAACCAAATAAATAAGAAGACAAAAATAGTACCTGCCACAAATCTGATGTGGCTTTTCCTATTTCATTCTTAAAAGCTCAAGGATAAATGAAGATTTGGCCAGTCATGGATGACTTTATCTTTGTAGGTGGCTTTCCAAAACTTTACATATTGTACTTAGTGAAAATTAATTAATTTGTTACAGGAAAATTATTGTTGCAGCAAGTTATATAATTTATTAAAAATTAATCATTTTTTATAAAATAATGATTATTACGATGAATATTTGACTTATGATTAGGTCTTAAATGACTTACCCTTAATCTTAAAAGCTGATCCAACAACTAGCAATAAACCTATGACACCAATCATTATTTTCCCACCAACTAATTTATTTGGTAAATGCTCACCATACTTCTCCCCTGCAAGTCACGACTTATATAATTGGAGCTCCACCTTTCCCACATAAAACAAAATAGTATTACTATCCGAACCGATATTGATATTTCAATAGTTCAGAAACAACATTGAGTTGGCAGTCCCACATTATAGGAATCGATATTTAGCTTGTTGCCGTGAATTAATGTAGTTGTAGCAGGTATGGTGTCTGTTAAATCTTAAATAGTTTGAGATTCAATAGAGTTGGATCTTAAACCAGTTGTTTAAATAGGGGATTTTTTTATCTTTGTTTCCCTCTGGTTTTTATCAGTTTTTTTGTCATGATTTTTTATGAAAATTTTAAAACCCATCAAAAATATTGTTAGATCTTACACAGTGTGGGTGTTGGGGTTTTCTTGTCATCTAATTTCATTTATGAGCTTAAATTTACCCAACAAACAACACAAATTACAAATTGTATGGATTAAATTCACCCATTCCGACATAACCATTGGATCTCTAACAGCTCAAGATCCAACAATCATCAAACCTGCAACTACATTAAATACTTTCCAACATGCTAAAAATTATTTGCAAACATATATTTTCCATTATCACGTATTTTTCACTTCGTAAGGCCAATTTAAGGACTGTACAACTTTCATATCATTTGATGCAAAGTGTTTCTCGATAAAAATTGGTCATATAGGGTTTGTAAAAAGGTTTTAACACTAGCATATTGTTGATAAAATTTGCACAGGATTCTAAAGCCATAGACACTTGAACTCGATGAGAAACCATCCCGCTGGCACACCAGGGAGCACCGCCACTGATCGCCGGAGTTTATGTTGCAGCCATCCCGCTGGCAAACTAGGGAGCACGGCTACTGGTCGCCAAAGTTTATGTTGAAAAAGTTGCCAGATTTTCCCATATATGGATGGCCATACCCTGGCAACTAAACTTACGATGAAGGCGGTTGGGATTTTAGTTTTTTCTTTTGAACAGGTTGAGGGCATCCCTCAGGGAGCTGCGCCTCACAGGTTGTTTTATTCTTAAGCTTTCTTTTTGGGCAATTGAAGTTATTTAGTTGCTTATTGTATATTGAAATGTTTTGTTTGGAATGTTTCCATTTCTACTCCCTCTTGATCTACGTGAATATTTGAAGGATTATGGCATTTGTACATTGGTTCAAGCTCGGAATCTCACCCCTTGTGCTCAAAGTTATTGGTTCATGTCAGCAGAATTAGACCTTCAGGGAGAATGGAAATCGAAATGGGACTGTTACATAGAAGGGTTGGAGTATGGCAGGATTCGTTTATCAGACTCTTATGATTCTTTACTATGAGCTTATAATCAATATGTGGGTCCACTCACTGCTGCCAAGCGTTATGATTGTATTGTTTCCTCACTCTGCCCTGTGGGTCAGCCTTCTGTCCTTGACATGCTCTGGAAACTCAATATTCCTTTGAAAATTGGATGCTTCATCTGGTTGAGGGTCAAGAGTCAGATTTTGGCTTGGGATCAATTGCAACATAGGGGCATGCAGGGCCCGAGCAAATGTGTTTTATGTTGTAGGGGAGAAGATAATGCCCAACATCTCTTCCTTGACTGTCCTTTCTCCAAAAGGGTCCTTTACTTCTTTGAATATCGTTATAGGATACCTCCTTCTCATTTTGACTTTCTCTCCTCCTTTCTGGAACATTGGTTCAGCAGTATCCCGATTTATTCCCATTTCAGATATCTTCCTATTTTCTTCTATTGGTGTATCTGGAAACATAGAAATCGATGCATTTTTGACAATAAACTACCCACTGTCCTTGCTTCTCTTAAACAGATTGATAATCTCATTATTTTGTATCTGGTTCCTCAAAAGAAGAAAAGAATCAGAACTATTGGCCCTAGTCCCTTGATCTGTTACCCTTGTGGCTTTTTTGATGGAGCTGCTGTAGGAAATATTGGTGGAGCTGGATTTGTGGCAGTAGTACAAACTTTTTCGTGGGTTGTGGCAGTAGTACAAACACTCGTTCTGAGCTACTGGCACTATGGGCTATTCTGAAGGACAGCAAGCTGATGGGAATACCAATGCACTATATATTTGGTGATTCTCTAGTCATTAGCTCTTGGGTAAACAGACTTGCTTCTCTTAATGTCCCATCTCTGAGTCATTGGTGTCATGACATTCTTTCTATGCTGCAAATTGTTCAATCTGTGACCTTCAAACATATTTTTCATAAGCATAACCAGCAGGCTGATTGTCTTTCCAAGCAGGCTTTGGAGTTGGATATGGGATTCGGCAACTTTTATGAATCTCTGGATGGCATGATCATTGATCATGGGTAATTTAAGCTTTTCTAGCTTGTGCAGGGCCATATGCTCTAATTTTATTTTGGCACATATGTGTTTCGATTGAAATTCTTCTTAGATATTATAGAAGAGACTTACAGCCTGCATGTTTTGCTCAGGATTAGTCTGTTTTGAGGTCATTATAGAACTAATTATCAGCATAATCTGACCTGTATTAAGAGGAATGATGAGGAAGTCTGCAATAGTTAGACTTCGTCCTTCTATGTCCCTTTGAGTGGCTGTCTAGATGTTACTTAGATATTAATTGTTATTTTTTGATGGGGTTCCTATATGAGCATTAATATGCAATGACCTAGAAGCCCTCTGTTATGCAGAATGTATAAGATGTCTTTTGATTCATGATTGAATATCAAAGACTCGTATTTTTTCCTCTGAAAAAAAAAAGAGATTTTGAAGGATCGTGTCTACGAACTTGGTATTTGTTCTAGAGCAAACGTGCAAACGGATGTGTGAAGTGAGCATTTTTTTTTATATTTTTTAAATAAAGGAATGAACAACAAGAATTGGGCTGGTACTTGGGTGACACGAAGTCCAAGGATCTATTTCTGTTGTACCCCTAAATACCTCACATTCGCAGTAAGATATAGGACACAAATAAAGGATAAGATTTAAACTAGTGACCACACCCTTTTACCACACCAGTGTAGGCTATGTGAAATAAGCATTATTTCGAGTGCTCTCAATTAGAATAGTTACCAAGTATGGAAAAATTGGGCTAGGCTATTTGAAGGCGTTGAGCCCAAATGGATGTGAAGCTGAAGAGCAGACGGGGGTTGATGCATATTACAAAGTTTCAACAAATACAAGTTAACATGCGCTGAAGAGTTATGGGAACATCGGTATCTTTGGAATAGTTGTGGTAAAAATGATGTCAGAAGATGAAGAGCATAAAAGCTTAGAGTACTACCTATTTGTGAGTGCATTGAGTATCTTTGGAGGTGTTGTGTGCGGCTGAACAACATTAGGGGTCAGCTCCCAAAACTTAGTGCGTGGTTTGAGTTGGAAGAACTGTCAATTATGAAAACTTTGTGATCTTTAGAGGAATTGTGTGTAGATGAATGTGTGAAGCCGAAGAGCATCAGGGGTTGGCACAGTGTAGAAAGATTCACCCATTAACAGTTTCTATGTGATCTCAATTAGGAGAGCTACTAAGTATGGAAACATTGGAATCTTTGGAAGTGTTGAGGGAAAATGGATGTATGAAACTAAAGAGCATATAGCAGTTGACACAAGTTACAAAGCTTCAACTCTTCAATATTACAGGTTACAAAGCTTCAACTCTTCAATGTTAAGCAGGTTCTCTAAATGAGAAGAATTAAGTTTTAGAACATTGGTATCTTTGGAGGAGTTGTTGGTAACACAATGTGAGAAGCTTAAGAGCACACAGGGTTTGGTGCATGTGAATAACTGTACCAACACCTATTATTATTTATACCACGTCTTGACAAGCATCTGTGTACAGTGCACTTCATATTTGAGTGACCTGATGGTAAGGATTGGTTTATAGTGTATGGTTTACTTTAAGTCACATTTATAGTGGAGGTTCTATGGGGTTTCTCTCTTTTCTCAAATGAAATGAAATTTAAGACAGCTTGCTCCCATCTTAATGTTGACTAATATGGGAACATTTTCTTAGACATTTTCAGGTGTTAGCCAAAACCAAGCTGACTAAACTTGAGTTTAGGGCTCAGTCGATATTAAAATTTAATTTTCACTTTTCACGCCGACCTCTTTTTCTTTTTCACTTATCGGGTGAAACTTGTCTATCTCCTGACTAGACAAGTTTATAAATTTTAGTCAGTCTTTCCACTCAACTAAATTTACTTCGACTTACTTGTCGGTTCTACCGACCGGTTTTTACCTCGACCACTTGTCACTTCTAAGTCGGCTGACTTCTTCGACTTCTCAAGTCGGCTCACCTCTCTGACCACTCAAGTCGGCTCACCTCATTGACCACTCAAGTCAGCGACCTCAGTCGGCTGACTCAACCGACCTCTCAAGTCGGCTCACACAACCGACCACTCAAGTCGGCTCACCTTGGTCGAAATCTACATAGTGTGTTTCTTAGTCTAAAGACTTAAGAAATTACAAATGCTTTTCACCTGAAGTAAAATGGACACATTTACAAATCCAAATAACTTATAAAAACATATGCCCAAATATGTAGGAAGACTTGAGTCAACCAATGTGCTGTAAAACCTGGAACTTTCAGGCAGTGAGAAATTTATGGGTTCTTTGATCTTTCACTTAACAGTAATTGTAAAAGACATTTACAAAAGTAAATCTGGAAATATGTGCGGCCATATAATCATGCATTCAACCATAAACTATTTCATATATTTAACTATGCAGAAATAACAAAGTATTACAAACTTGTCAGTCTAAACTTGTCGGTCCAGACTTGTCCTTTTATAGAGCTTCAGCTCTTCGATTGAATCACATACACAGAAGCTTGAGCTTCGACTTCTCTTTTCTCACCCTGAGTTGCTCCAGTGACTATTGTCTGTAATCTTTCTTGACTCTCTGTGTGTCTCTAACCTAAATTACAATTTGCTTCTTCTATTTATAGGCAACCTGAAGATTGCATCTACATGGGTTGATTGACTCACCATTAAAGACTGTAATAACTATCTACCTAACAACTTAGCTTCAGAAATAAATTCGACTGGTTTACATTGCCTAATCGTGGACTCTTCCTTCTTGTCAGACTGACAGACAAGATTTTGACTTGTATAGACTCTAACAGAGTCGGCTGAGAGTCGGGTACGGATCTGCGAGTAATTACATTTTTCCAACATCAGGTAGGTTTGCTTATTTCTTTCCATTTTCCTTGGTGAGTGTGTAAAAACTAAGTATAAACAATCTTAACTTTGGTGATGGTATGGTGTGCAATCTATTATCTTTTGTAAATTGATTCTTAATGAAAATTGACTGCAGGATAAGTGGGCCTCTCTACATACCAGGTTTGAAATGTCTGGTTGTCAATTAGAAATAATTTTCGAAGGTAAATAAAAAATTTAGTTTTATCAAATTCATATTTTTTTTAATTTCATTTGTTTTCCAAACTTATTTAATTGTTTTATATAAAAACTAATAATAAATCTTATCTTAATAACCATTGAGCAACAATATGGATCAATTAAGAAGGTAATGTTATAACCCAATGCATAAAAATAAGTATCATGAATGTGAATTTAGAATTCAAGAATACGATGCAGAAGCAGTACAAGGATGCAGTAGAATAATTGATCAATAATATTAATTTATTTAATTTTAAAAGCTTTAAGATTCTTTGCATTTGGTGCAATCAGTACATACTAATTTTATAATTTTTCCAATATAACAACTTCGCTTTACCGAGTTTTTTCAAAGTCTTTCTCAAGATGATTCTTCACCTGCTACATAAAAAACGAAAAGCAAAAAAGAGCTAGTTACAAGAAAACAATCAATATGAACACATAAAAAATAAAAAAATCAAATCTAGAAAGGAACCAACACCATAACCTAGGAATCCTTTTTTTGGAAATGCGACCCATGATCAGTCACAATGGCCCTAAGAATCCTAAATCTAGCAATAATATGGTTAAAAAGAAAAAGAGCAGTTGTATTTCCATCTTCTGTGTATGTGGGAATAGCCTCAACCCATTTAGTGAAGTAATCCACAACCACAATAATGTATCCATGCCCCCTGGCTGAGGTAGGTCTACAGTGCACAAGTCTATGCCCCATTTTTCAAAATAGCCAACTGCTATGACAAGATGTAGTGGATCTGGATGGGTGCACTTTTTGGATGTGAATAATTGACAAGGCAGACATTTTTTTACAGTTTCAATACAATCCTTCAAGATCCAAAGCCAAAAATACCCATTGCGCAAAATCTTCTGGACAGTAGCCAACCCAGAGAGGTGACCGCCACAGACTCCAGAGTGGAAATCATTTAAAATGATCTCAAATTCTTCATGAGTGAGACATTGACGTAATATGGAATCAACACCGCAATGGTATAAAGTGTCATTGATAATGAGATAATACCTTGCGTTGTGGCAGATACGACGACACTCGTCGTGAGCTGCATTAGGCTGGTATGGTTGTGTCTGGAGATAGAGAATGAGATCTCCATGCTAGGGGTCAGATGTACTAATGAGGAACAAATATAAACAAACAATGAATCAATGGGCTCTGTTCCCTTAGTAATACGAGAAATGTCACACATGAGCTCAATGAAGACAAGGGACTTCTTAGAACTAGTTTTCGTGAATTCCAACTCAAACTCTTGGAGAATGACAATCTAGTGTGAGTATTTTCCCCAAGTACTTGATGAGTCAGGATATAATACATGGGGTTAGAATCCGCGTAAATAGTGGTTATATGGAGAAAAATGTAATGACGAAACTTATGGACCGCGATGACTTTGGACAGAGTAAGTTTAGTGAGTTTCTGAGTCTAAAAGACTCTTACTTATGTAATATATCACATGTTCTTGATCATTTTCGTCGGTCTAGACTAAGACCATACCAATGGTTAAAAGGTATGCCACCACATATAGGGAATAATCCTTTGTATAATCTGGTGGTTGCGGCACATGTGCATGTGTAAGAGTGTGTTTGAGGTTGTTGAACACATGTTTCTTCAAGTCATCCCAAACAAAGGGGGTATCCTTTTTCAATAACCGCATGAAACTATGTGTCTTTTCAGCATAATTGCAGACAAAATGACGTAAAACTTTTTCCTTCCCTTGCAAACTTTGGAGCTCAGAAACGTTGGTCGAGGCGGAGAGAGCCAGGATAGCTTCAATCTTCAGAGGATCTATGTGGATGCCATCCTTGGACACAATAAAACCGAGAATTCGACCGGTATCAACACAGAAAACAAACTTATGTGGGTTCAATCAAATGTTAAAATGGAGACATATGAGAAAAATGGCTCTCAGATGATCAACATGGTGATCCTGCTACTTCAAATGAGTGAGAAGTTCGTCAAAATAAGGTTCCACAATGTGTTTAATGTCATGGAAATCATATGACATGGTGCGTTGAAATGTAGCATCAGCATTTTTCAAGACAAAAGGGAGTTTTCTATAGGCGAAGGTCCCCCATGGGAAAATGAAAGTTGTCTTGTGTTGATCTTATGGGAGTATCTCGATCTGATTATAGTTAGAGAAGCCATCCACAAATGAAAAGATCACACTCACTGCACAATTGTCGATAATTTGATCGATGTATTGGGTGGGGAAGTTTTCCTTAGGACAAGCCTGATTCAAATCCTGAAAATAAATGAAAAACCTAATAGTACCCTACTTTTTATTGACAGGAACTATGTTTGACACCCATTCAGTCAAGGGCACAAGGTAAATGAAACCATCCCTAAGAAGTTTTTCAACTTCTTCCTTGATGGTTGTTTCTTTCCTCGAATGGACCTGATGTAACTTCTATCGAATTGGCTTGGAACCAGGGTAGGTTTTAATCTTGTGAACTACAATAGAGGGATCTATCCCTACCATTTCTTTGTAGGTCCAAGAAAAAATGTCTTTGAATTCTTTAAATAAGGTCGTATAATATTGTATCTCTGAAGGTGAAGAGTTCTGGCCTATCTAGATGATCTTTGGGATACCAGGTTTCACTAATGTAGAAACTGAAATGGTTTTGGTAATGTTACATAAATTACCCTCAGATTCGACATCACAAGTGAGGATTAGTCACTATAGCAGAAGAAACCGTTGATGCAAATTATTCTTCTACCATATGGAAATGGGAAAGGAAAGAATATCAATGGTGATGATCTTTCCAAGGCATCTCATCTAGGGACATAACCTCCATGATGTATTCATCATAAGGGATTGTATGCAAAAGATAATCTAGAGACAGGGGGTCTATCCAATATGGTAGGTGATAAGGATTTGAAGCAACCAACAAATGATCATTGATGGTGGGGTCACTGGTGGTTTGAATAGCGTGGTATATATCCTCAAAAGGATTCATTGATTTTGATTCAACAATGGACTTTCCTTTATCTACGATAGAAGAAGAAATCATGTTCACAGATGCAGACTGTGAAACAAGAGGAGGATTAGATAACAGAAAGATTCCCATCAGTGAAGAATATTTGTGAGACATACTCCAATGTTCCGATATTACAATGTCATCAAAAGTGGAACATTGTTTGCAGTATTCGAGGTGGCATCTAGTAAATAGAAATCTAACTGATCAACAGTAACAATCTTCCCTTGGAATGGGAACTGAACTACCCAAAAAATGAATGAAGCAACAACTTGCATAGCATAAAACCAGTTGTGACCTAGGAGAAGATTGTAATATAAAGTAGAATCAATAACTTCAACATGAATGGAAACTGATTTCCCCCCTAGTTCTACCTCGAGAGAAGGAAGTAATCCATAAGGTTAAAATCTACGACCATCAAAGGCCTTTAATACTGTGGGTGAAAGATTATTTTCAAGAGAACCAATGGCTCTCCAACAAGACAAAGACATGACCTAGGTGGAGGCTCCCTCTTCCAATACCGTACGATGGATGGTATTTCTAATAGATTTTGTGTACAAATGGAAATCCAACTGATGGGAAAGCCTAGTGTTAAAATCATCCAACTTGAAAGTGGTAATTTTGTTATTTTCAGGATCAAAATATCGAAGGGCTATTAGAAAATTCTTTCGCTATGTAGGACATGTTTTGAGCACCTTAAGAGTCGACATAACAAAGGATGCTTGGGCCATATATTCTAATATATTATAGTATTGGGAAGCACGTGTGTTACGATTAAGAATGGACTTTCAAAGTGTACTATTAGGTGGGTGAGGAATTGCATCAAGAATAGGTTTTTCAATCTTAAGACCGTCACTTGGAGGAGGGGTTGAAACTGAAGGTTTTTCAGATGGAAAATCATTAGTTTTCTTTTCTGGAGGAGGTTCATAACTTTGCGATCGAGTGTTAAGGTGAAGCATTTCACTTGACATCATTTTGAATTCAACGATGGAAGTTGAATAAGGGCCATGCGAGGATTGATGATTAATCAATTGTTGTTGGGTGGGGAAAGGGTTTGTAAGAACTGCTGGGGTGGGCAAGTTTTTCAAAAATTTGCTAACCTCCTCTTGACGAGGACACTCTTTAGTAAAGTGATTACCTCCAGAAATCAGCAGGGAAACTTTTCCTTTCTCTTATTCTTAGAATCAACATCAGGGTTTTGTGTTTTATCTTCCTGTTGGTTATTGGATTTCTTAGATTTATTTTTACCTTTCTTCTTTCCTCTTGAAGATTCAACAGATTGAATCACATTTTCTTCGATGGAAACGATAGGAGGGGAGGTAGATTTGGTGGGGGAACGGGTTGACTAGCTGGTGCGGCAGGTTGATTTTGATTTTTCGTGGATTTTGTCGTCGATTGTGTTTGAACTGAACCAAGAACACCATTAGCAGTTGGTTTCGTTGTGGGTCTTGAGGGGTCTGATGTAGGACAAGGATCATGAGGAATTAATTCATACAAAGTTCCTGACTGGGAATACACCAAGTCTAGGCACTGAGCACGACTAATGGCCTTCTCCTCTGTAACAACACCTCCCATGGAGACATCCTTAGAAATGGAGGGAAGTAAAGATTTCGTAAACCAATCAACCATAAATTGATCAGGAATGGGAGCCTTAATCAACCTATGTCTTTGTCTCCATTCATGTATATGACCGGGGATATGGGTGGAAGTAGTCTGGAGAAGCAAGGCTAATAGGTTTTACTTGTCTTCTTATGAATTGGTAATTAAAAATGGGTTTGATTTATAGTTGATGTAGCTTAGCATAGGGAAACAACCTAGAGAAGATTGTTTTACCATTAGAATTTATACATAGCAAAGAGATCTATGATTTCTACTTTTTGTACATAAGTAATTAACTGCTAACAATGTATAAACTAAGAAATTATAATTAAACGAGATAAAAAGAATAATAATTGATACATGGTAAAATTATCAGTTTATATTAAAAAAAATTAAATATACTTTCACGATGTTATTACCAATACTAAAACAGTTGATAAATTTATTAAGGAACTTATCACCACTTTCAGGAAAATAGAACTAAAGTTTTCATTCCTCCCAACCAACTCCTAGAGAAAGCAAAAATTAATTTCTCTAGAACCCCCGATCTTGTTTGTTGAACAAGAAGGGAAAATTATGATCAATGCGCCATCTCTTTGCATCGATAGATTATTTCCCCATCTATCGCCAGTCTCCAACTTATTCAATGGACATACTATTTTATAGTATTTTTCCTAGGACATGGTCATTTATTAGCCTCCTGTTCTTTAGGGCTCCATAAGGATTCTTGACCTAATTTCGGGAACATGGCTCCTACCTCACTTGAATTTTCACTCAACAATTTTCTCCACTTGTCATTTCCCCTTGTGGGTCAGCAAACACTCATTTAACAACTACTCAAGTTCTAATTCCTCTCAGTATTTTAATTATTCAAATAATAATAATCCATTACATTCATTTTGAATTTATTGTCAAAATATTTTTTTAAATAATTATCCAAAGTAAAATAAACAAATTAACAGTTATTATGTTTGATTTCCACTTATGTTCCTATGAAATCTCATGGATGTATATTACGTTGTTGTGGTCATTTAAAATGATGGAGCTAATTGTTCAAAGTCTTGAATAAAATATGTGCACCCAAAAACCATATGATCATAAGAAACATTTGCATAGAGTATCATTGATCTAAATATTGCAAGAGAAGATACAAATGTATCATCATCACAATCAACTTCCATATGTGCAAGAGGAGTTTCAAAAGAAGAGATATATGTTTTTCATCCTTAAATATTGGTGGTTGAAGTAGTTAAAGTTTTCTTAAATTAGTCTCTTAGACCTACATGAGGGACTCTCTCAGAACTTCATGTGAAAAATCCATTGACTTGTAACAACATGTTTTCTCCCTAAAAGAAGGCTAGTTTTATTAAGTGAACTATTGTGTTTGCACGATATTTTCAAAACTACATAAATCCCTCTAATCAAACCATTATTATTGTAGAGATCACATAGTTCAATAATTGATGAGATTAGTCCTCACTAATACTATCCATCACAAAGTGTTTTGAAGTGTTCTTTTTCTTCGATTCAATATCTAATTATAACTAGAAAGCATATTCTTCACAATCTGCAGCTTTGGGGATCTACTTTGGTGGATAAAATCCACTTATTCCATGGAAATATTGACTTTATAGGCATATCTCGTGATCCATGCATTATAACATTCCAAATTTTTAATAATTGGTATATCCTCACATCTTTTAGTTTCAATGAGTATGTGAAGAAGCTACTAAAGATTGGTATAGTTTCAATGAGTATGTGAAGAAGCACCTTTCATATTTTGAGTTGTATTTTTAGTTCTTGAGTCTTATAGTGAAAGGTTATACTTAAAGAAACCCTTTGTCTCTTTTTCTAGTAATTAAATTGATCAAACTAAAAGATTATTAGAGTTAATGAACACTCTAATACTCCCTAATATTGATGATACAGTCTCAATGAGCAAGGAAACTCTCCAAATTGTTCTAACTTGTTTACAGCATTAACAATACATAACTAAATTTCTTTAACTTGAAATATCGTTGATCCAACATGACTAAATACATCAAAATAATCAACATTCTAAACCTATTCCTATTAAGAACATTAACTATCCTAGACATTCAGAAGTATATAATCAAATGCTTGATTCTAGTTCAAAATAAGTTAAAGATGACATTTTTCATACTCATATTTCATCTACACTTTCCAAGCCCATGATTAGAGCTTGGGGATAAATCCCACACAACAAGCATACAACCGGTATTGGATATGACAAGGATTTGTATTTTCACATTACTAATTATTCCAAACCTATCTAATTCCATAGGATTGGATTCATTGACGAAATTCCATCTTCACCTACTTCAAATTTTTAGCATATTCTGAAATGCTAGCATTGTCTTTGATTTTGTCACATGGAATATTGGTATTTTGATCCCCATGTTTGTGTGCAAGGTGGAAATCATTCTCATTCTTTGGACAGATGTTTCATACTAGAGAAACTTCAAAGATAGAAGATTCACTATGTGTCGATTTCTTCTTAGTAATGGTCATTAACATTGAAGAAGATATATAAGTCATACCGAAGAGTTCATTCACAAGTAATGACACATATTTTAGTTGATATATTTTCTACCTCTCATCTTAATATTGATAGGTGGAATGACTTACAGTGAGAAACAAGTAAGCAAGAACAAAAAGACATGAACTAGAGCTAGAGCCATATCCAGAACCTTGTGTTAGTTTCCAAATCCTCAAGCCAAGGCCATGTAGCCAAATTTATAGATACATCCATAGCCAAAGTTAGAGCCATGTTCCATGTGAGCATGCTTTGGTTTGTGTGATAATAAAACCAAACATTTATTACAAGACATCATGTTCTTCTAGATATCAGTTCGTTGTGGTGCCTAAACCTCCATTTTCTAAAGGAACCTTTGATCCCTGAAGCCAAGTTCCAATGGGAATACTTGATCAAGAACTTGAGTTAGATCCGAGTTCCAAAGGAAACCAATTTAGTACCTGAGTGAGCACCAAGTTTCAATATTTTTGGTCATCCTTAAACCACCTCTTCATAACTTCAGATAGTTAGTGGTCATCCAAAACAACCCATTTAGTATAATATATTAAATTCTCTCAGATTTTGATTTAGAGGGAAACATTAGCCATTTGTAGCTATCCTTCTCCATGTTCCATCACTATGTTTGGAATCCTATACAACCATGCATATTAAGGGGTGGGGGGGATGTTGGAAACGTTAATCCGTCAGGGTTAATTATTATTGAACTTTGTATTTATTATTTATGTTAGCTCTTATACGTGAATAAGAAGAGTCATTAGAAGCTTGTCTACGAGACACCTTGGAATAGGAAACTAAGGGTCATAGTGATTGTATTTATACGAACACATCCTTTATGAAAAGCACCTCATTATTATCTATTTCATGTGTATTTTCCTTGAAAAGGTGTTCCAAAAAACCTTTCTTATAGAGTAGTATTCATTTGGAGAAATGCATGCATCATGGGTGATCCACTATGGTATTAACATTGTGAATGCTACTTGTTTAATAAAATTTTATTTTTTATTATAAATAAGAACTAAGTGCAATGGGTTAGATTGATAACTAAGTGCCATTGACGAATCGGTCAATATAACCCATGTATTTTGTATATTAAAAAATCCATGAAATGGAGGAGATCTAAATTGACATGTTAAACACATGTATGTATCCCCATACTTATATAAGGATGTTGGATGCCTCCAAAATAAATGTTGATATAGAAAAGTGAATAAATCATTTATGCAAGTCGAGGATAGACAATGTAGGAAGAAAATTTCCGATGGAAAGATCAATAAATGTCTTATGAAAGAAAAAGGATGAGCTAAACTAAAGAACTAGGGACCCCAACTACAAACTAGCCATCAATAATGAAGAAATAACAACCATACATGATCCTATAAAATTGGATACATAATGAAGGTTAACTAACACGTGTATAAACTATGATGAAATGTGAATGGACTCATATGTTCAACATCTACGCAATAGGATAACCATACACTATACATACATTGAAGTATGGTAAAGAATGTCAAAATGTTGGATTATATGGATCTTTACAAGTAATATGAATCAAAACATAAAAACTAACAAATATTTTTATTTATAAGGTTAGGGATTATTCCAAGGTAAAAGAGCCATGAAATCATAAGGATATCCTATAGTGCACTAAAGGGAATTTCCATGTTATTGACTTTGTGTTATTGATTTTGACATATATGTAATTTTGGTTTTGATAGTTTTAAATCTTATAAGTTATATAAATGTTCTAAATTTTATGGTAAAAACTAAACTTACTAATCAACTTGTTATTCTTGAACCATTAATGTATGTTTTTAGTATTACTTAGTCCTTTTATGATTGTAGAGATTACATAGTAACATAATTACCAAACACTATTTTGTATGGGTGAATTATTAGTTATGATATGGAGTAAGTTAAAATGTGGACAAACTAAACCTTTTTGCCGGTTAAAACATCTTCCAAAACGGAAACTTTATAATATAATACATAAAATATTAAGAACGTGTAAATTTTTACCATAGCATACTTTTATCAGTGTGAAAAAAGATTTGAGTTAAGGGTTTAGATAACTATCTAAATGTAACATTCTGGAAATAATATATTTAACTGCAATAATTAATAATATATAATACAAATTCTTGATGATAGGGAAATAAGTAGTTATAACTGTAGCAAAAAAAACTGTTTATACACACAATCATGATGTTCATTTATTGATTCTTAACATTGAGGTTGTAGTTTGGTTAATGGTTAGTTTGAAAAGTTGTATATGAAATTTAAAATAGTTTGACGAGTTAATGATTAGTTGAAAGTATAATTATTACAAATGTATAATTTGATTAATATTTTAAAACTATAACCCTAACCGAACCATGATGTTGTTTCATTAATGCTTACAGTTGAGAAGGTTATTTATAGATAATTATGTGGCCTTTAGATGTAGTATTCAGCCATAGTAAGATATTGTTTCTGAAGGAGCATTTGAGAAGAGATGGGGTTTGAGGCTAGTCATATGCACTATCAGCTTCTCCTTATTTTACTATTTCTGTTTATGCTTATTTGTGGGAATAGTCATCTTGTATTAGGAGCTCGACCAACAGGTATTTTGATATCTTTATAAGTAGAACTAGAGAGACTTGTAGATGTTTAGAGGTAAACTATAAATGATTGAAGATACAAATAAGTTAGAAGATGTTGAAGTTGGAAATTAGTTGTTGCTATTAGTCAAGCCATTTAGTTGAAATTGAATAAAATTATGATTGATTGTTATTTACAATTTTTCTTACAGGCATGGTTTCTAATATCCAACCCACAGAGGTTGGTGGGAAGGATGGGTGTAACTTGAATGTGGTGTGGAAAAAAAGTGGCCTAAGTCGCTTTGAACGTAGTGGACTACTAAGTAAGCATCATGTGTTTGACGTGAAGAATATGTGTAAATTTTGTGATGCTGAGTCTATACTCTTGCAGATCTATTTTACTAATAATGTTCATCCAAGTTCCTACACTGTTCCTAAGGGGATTTCAGCGGGAGAAAGCTTCCATTTTGAGTTGTATTTAACTTGGCCAGTCCAAAGAGTCCATGTTCCTCGTACAAACTTTGGAAACTGTGCTCCGATAAAAAGAAGCTCACCATAAAGGGGCTTGTTGGATAGCATTATTATCATTATACAATTTTGCATCACTCTTATTAGGTGCCTAAGATGCTCATTTTGCTTACAGGGCTTTACTTTGTTTATATTTAAATAATTTTGGCCCAAGACCATTGTCTTTATTAGATGTTAGTTACCGAGTTAAATAGTTTTGGATTATGCCCATTTTGCTTACAAGGCTTTATTTTGTTTATTTTGAAATAATTTTAGTCCAAAACCATTGTCTTTATTAATTGTTAGTTATCGAGTTAAATAGTTTTGGATTATTTAGTGTTTTATATGTTTATGTTTCCAAAAATTTATTTAGTGCTTTCAAGATTATATTACATATTGTGTTTTTAAATGTATAAATGTTTATTTTAAAATATATTTATTAGTTATTTGTTTATATTTAAATTTTTTAACAATATAATACTTTTTTAAAACTTAAAATTTAAAAAATTTAAATATTTCAATGTTGCATTTTATCAAAGTGGAAGGAAAATAGAATTTGAGTTTATAAATATATGTATTTTTTATATATAAATTTTTTGATTATATAATTTTATATATTATTTCATGTAAGTGTTGAGAGAAGTATTTTGTTGTTTAAGATGTTGTTGTATTTTAAAAGTTTTAAAAAAGAATGACGTGGCGTGGCGTTTCCTATCTCATTCTTAAAAGCTCAAGGATAAATGAAGATTTGGCTAGTCATGGATGACTTTATCTTTGTAGGTGGCTTTCCTTCGTTACAGGGCAATTATTGTTACAGCAAGTTATATAATTTATTAAAAATTAATATTTTTATAAAATAATGATTATTACAATGAACATTTGACTTATGATTAGGTCTTAAATGACTTACCCTTAATCTTAAAAGCTGATCCAACAACTAGCAATAAATCTATGACACCAATCATTATTTTCCCACCAACTCATTGATTTGGTAAATGCTCGCCATACTTGCTCCCCTACAAGTCACGACTTATATAATTGGAGCTCCAGCTTTCCCGCAGAAAACAAAATAGAGTATTACTATCCGAATCGATATTGATATTTCGATAGGTCAGAAGCCACATTGAGTTGGTAGTCCCACATTATAGGAATCGATATTTAACTTGTTGCAGGTGAATTAATGTAGTTGTAGTAGGCATGGTGTTTGTTAGATTTCAAATAGCTTGAGATTCAAATGAGTTGGATCTTAAACTAGTTGTCTAAATAAGGGATATTTTACTTTTATTTTCTCTGGTTTTTATCAATTTTTTGTTATGAATTTTTATGGAATTTTTAAAACTAGTCAAAAACACTGTTAAATCTTACAAATGTAGATATTGGGAGTTTTACTGCGTGTAATTTTCTATTGTTTGGGATTATGAATATCTTCAAAACAAAGTTGTAACTTATATATCCAGCTGCGTCCCATATCTACATAATCTATTTAATGCATAAAAGCTGCATTCTGCAAGTTTTGGATGCCTTGATCCCTCTCTGAGCTTTAATCTCCGACAACCAGTACCATCCATCAAAGATCCTCAAAAAGCTGCTCAGCTTTAAACAAGGAAAAAACACTACTACAAGGTAAGGTGTTTTGAGACATTTAATTGAGACAAATTCCAATTTCGTCTCTGCATTGTTTCTTTTCTTTATATTTTTCATTTATTTTTATATTTTTCATTGCTTCCTTTCATTATATGTTTCACTTATTTTTACGTTGATAGGCGTTTTCCTTCATAAGGCCAGTTTGAGAAGGACGATACAACTTTCGTATCATTTGATGCAAAGTGTTTCTCAATAAAAATTGGTCATATAGGGTTTTACTGCATGTTGATAAAATTTGCACGGGATTCTAAAGCCGTAGACACTTGAACTCCATGAGAAACCATCCCGCTGGCACACCAGGGAGCACCGCTACTGATCGCCGGAGTTTATGTTGCAACCATCCCGCTGGCACACCAGGAGCACGGCTACTGGTAACCGGAGTTTGTGTTGAAAAAGCTGCCAGATTTTCCCATATATGGATGGCCATACCCTGGCAACCAAACTTACGATGAAGACTGTTGGGATTTTAGTTTTTTCTTTTGAACAGGTTGAGGGCATCCTCAGGGAGCTGCGCCTCACGGGTTGTTTTATTCTTAGGCTTTCTTTTTGGGCATCGAAGTTATTTAGTTGCTTATTGTATATTGAAATGTTTTGTCTCGAATGTTTCTCTTTATGAGATTTTGAAGGATCGTGTCTACTAACTTGGTATTTGTTGCACAGTAAGTTGTGCAAACTGATGTGTGAAGAGAACATTTTTTTTATATTTTGTAAATAAAGGAATGGGCAACTAGAATTGGCTTCCTGCTACCACTATACCTATACCTTTAGATGCCTCACATTCGTAATAAGAAATAAAACAACAAATAAAGAATAGGATTTAAACTATTGACCACACCCTTGTACCACACTAGTGTAGGCTATGTGAAATAAGCATTATTTCGAGTGCTCTCAGTTAGAATAGTTACCAAATATGGAAACATTGGGCTAGGCTATTTGAAGGCGTTGAGCCCAAATGGATGTGAAGCTGAAGAGCAGACGGGGGAGCAGACGGGGGTTGATGCATATTACAAAGTTTCAACAAATACAAGTTAACATGCGCTGAAGAGTTATGGAAACATCGGTATCTTTGGAATAGTTGGGGTAAAAATGATGTCAGAAGCTGAAGAGCATCAAAGCTTAGAGTACTACCTGTTTGTGAGTGCATTGAGTATCTTTGGAGGTGTTGTGTGCGGCTGAACAACATTAGGGGTCAGCTCCCAAAACTTAGTGCGTGGTTTAAGTTGGAAGAGCTGTCAATTATGAAAACTTTGCGATCTTTAGAGGAATTGTGTGTAGATGAATCTGTGAAGCCGAAGAGCATCAGGGGTTGGCACAGTGTAGAAAAGCTACTAAGTATGGAAACATTGGAATCTTTGGAAGAGTTGAGTGAAAACGGATGTATGAAACTAAAGGGCATATAGCAGTTGACACAAGTTACAAAGCTTCAACTCTGAATGAGAAGAATTAAGTTTTGGTACATTAGTATCTTTGGAGGAGTTGTTGGTAACACAATGTGAGAAGCTTAAGAGCATACAGGATTTGGAAGGTAAATAGAAAATTTAGTTTTATCAAATTTGTATTTCTTTTAATCTCATTTGTTTTCCAAACTTATTTAATTGTTTTATATAAAAACTAATAATAAATCTTATCTTAATAACCATTGAGCAGCAATATGGATCAATTAAGAAGGTAATGTTATAACCCAATACATAAAAATAAGTATTATGAATATGAATTAAATCACTGTTTAAAATTCAAGAATACGATGCAGAAGCAGTAAAATAATTGATCAATAATATTAATTTATTTAATTTTAAAAGCTTTAAGATTATTTGCATTTGGTGCAATCAGTACATACTAATTTTATAATTTTTCCAATATAACAACTTCGCTTTACCGAGTTTCTTCCCCTGCTACATTAAAAAACGGAAAGCAAAAAAGAGCTCAAAATATCAATATGAACACATAAAAAATAAAAAAATCAAATCTAGAAAGGAACCAATAACATAACCTAAATGTAACATTGGAAATTCAATTGTTATATTAACTAATTGTTAAAAAATTTAGAATTCCTATTGAGAACTAATTCTAAGTTGAAATTCGATTTTTTTAAATCACTACATTAACTAATTATTAAAAAAAATAGAATTCTTGTTGAAACTAATTTCCAGATAAGATGTTTAAGATGGAGGAGTGATGACTTCAGTGAAAAATAGGAGTGATTTTTTTCTATCGATAAGATGTTTAAGATGAGGAGTGATGACGTTAGTGAAAAATAGGCTTGTGTACATCCATATTTTAGGAAAAGTCCCACTAATAAACATAAAACAATGGAAAAAGAATGATGGGAAACAACTTGCAATAAAAGTATTTAATGTTTTTTTAAGGCATATGGTAAAAAATTATGTAAAATTTTTTAAATGCTTTGAAGAATTTACTTATTTATGATGTTTATGTTTTGCACCAGGCAAGTTGTAGATGGTATCATTTATATTTTTTTTAATGAAAAAATGTATCGTGTTTCTTTAAAAAATTTGTGAAATATTTGTTTATTTTAAGGATTTTTATTTTTATCATTATCATTATCATGTAGGTTTTTAGATGGTTTTTTGTTTTGGTTTTGGTTTTGGTTTTGATATATTAAAAAAGAAAAATATTAAAAAGGTTGAATTAAAAAATGATATAATTACATTATTTATGCATATGAAGCTTACCTTTTTCTTACAAGTTAGTTTGTTTTAAATTCTAAGAAACAAAGAGAATGTATATATATATTCTAGGAAACAACAAGAATTTATAAAACTTATATATTTTGGTCTCAAAAGTAATTGTAAAGCAACAAACCTTCTGATGTGGGATAAAAACAAGCTTCTCTTTGAAACTTTAGTCACTCTTGTTATCTTGTATAGGTGTGAGGTTTGGGGTTTCCGCATCTCTAGAGAATCCTAGAGGAATATTGAGAAAATCCAGAAACATTTTATAATGTATAACCTCAAAAATAAAAACAATACACCCTACCCTGTTCTCCTTATAGAAGTGAGTCTTTCCTTATCGAAAGCCTCTCTATGACTAAGCTCCTGTTATACAAGCACAAAAACAATAACATGGGAGACCATAGAATTCCTAAGCTAGCTTTAAATTCCAACCAAAATCACCCAAGGCTCAAGTGAGATTGGTATAAAGATACCAGACCCTGGTTAAACCATTGGGAGATCGACGAAACTATTGCATTGCAAAATATTAATCACATAAAAATTATTATTACTTGTAAGTTTAAAGAGAAAACGTGGTGTGAGAAACATTTAGAGGTTAAAAGAAAATTAAGATATTTTAAAGAGGTCATCAACCCTACTCTAGAAGATCAAAATTATCTCTTTGTTTTAACTAGTTCAAAGAAAAAAATTAATATAGGCAAGATAAGAACAAACTCTCATGAGCTCCATAGTGAAACAGATTGTTGGATAGTTCCTAAAACACCATGGGTGGAAAGGATCTCCCATCACTCTGAGAATATGAACATTGAGGATGAAAATCACTTCCTCTTAGAGTGCCCTGCGTACACCCACATTAGATCTCAGTTTCATAATATTTGTTGCAACACCGACCTTCCTAGCCTTATAACTTTCCAAAATTATAGTGAGCTCGAGATGCTTCTGTCCAAGCTCTTTAAGCATAGAAATACAATTTTAAAACAAACTAAATAACCCTCTTCTTTAGGTTCGTTAGACCAAAGGTTGGTCTCAAGGGACGTTAACCACCACCACTACCACCACCACCACCACCACCACCACCATCATCATCATCATCATCATCATCATATATATATGTGTGTGTGTGTGTGTGTTTTTAAAAGTGTATCAGTAATTGTATATGTTTTTTTTATTAATATGCCATAATCTCATATATATAACTTCGAGTTTTTTTTGGAAAAAAAATCCAATGGATTAGATATAATAAATTGGATGAAGAATAAGGAATCAATCGTTCTTATTGTGGGTTTTTTGAAAGAAAAAAATCAAATGGATTAGGTGTTATGAGTGCAATGGAGGATAATGAATCAATCCCATTTGGGTGGTGCATTATTAACTAAAAGGAAGGGACTATGCTACAAGCAACTCTTGTTTTAAATATTATTGGGCTAAGTCGTTGAGCAAAATAAATTAAAAAAATACACATATATTGTCATAGTATTTCGTTTTCTTTGGCTTCTCAACATCGGAAGAAAAGATCCTCCCCTTTCAGGTTTTGCTTCAGACTTTTGACAAAGCCAGAAACCCCACAATACCAATGACAATAAGTGATAAGTTCCATCAATTTAAGTGTTTTGTTTGGGAAGCAAGTTTTACACAGTTTGGGTTAACCGAATTAGCAAGAATTTAACCCAAATTGGTGATGGCCCTATTTGCAAATAGAGGGAAGGTTTACTGGAAGAAATCGAATTGGTTGTGTCCAATGTTTCATGGATCCAAAGGATTAACTATCGTAGGGTCCCATTTAGATGGTGGAAGAGAGGATCATCATTGAGAAACCTGAGAAATTGGATGATTTTAATGGAGAAAATCCATATGAAGATGAGGGAGAGATTACGAGAAGGAAGATGTCTTGCATAAGTTATTCAAATCCTCAGAATGGCAATGTGGATGACCTCAAGAGGTGCAGAGGTTCTCTCATGACTGACTCTCTCTTACTTATGCTATGGATGTTTTCCTATAATGCAACCCTACCAGACTCCTTTGGAAATATTTATCTTTGGCGCCCATGAAACCATCTCTTTTTCACACAGATCTGAAATATATTTATAATTTAAATTACCAAACTACTCATGGAAAATATTGTTGGATTCATTATCATGAGTGAAGAGAGAAGAGGGATTAGAGAAAGGAATGAAGTGTGCTCACTTGTATACTTTTCAACTATGATCCACAAAACCTTTAGCAATGACTCTACCATTCTCAATATCATATATTTCAACATCACTGGGAGAGAAAACATCCTTCTTAGGAAACCCAGTATGGGTTATCTGGTAGACTAACAAGAGATTAGCAAGACGAGTTGAGACATAAAAAACATTATTAAAGGAACCACAGTCAAAATCTATGCTACCTTTACCCTTAATTTTAGTTTCTAAGTTTTCTTCCAACAAAATCTTTGGTCCATTCGAATCATCAAGAGGGGAGAAGGCCTCTCTTGCTGAAGCCATGTGCCTAAAAGATCTAGAATCAATGATAAAGGAAGGATATCTTCCAGTGCTTGCAACCAGGGCATGAACTCTCTTCTTGTTTTCGAAACTGGATCCTCCTTCCTTCTTCTTTGTTCCATCGGGAAGGGATATGTTGTTCTTCTACAAGATTTGAGTCAACATATCGATATACTTATTCAAGAAAGAGCTCCCAGGAAGAAATCCCTTACCACAGTATGTGCACTTGCTCATTTTACCTTTACCTTTCTTCTTCTTGAAGTTATTCTTCTTGGAGTTTAAGGATTCCTCATGAGACTTGGACTTGACTCCTTTTTTATCTAGAGGCTTCTTAGTGTTCTTCTTCCCTTTGGAATCCACCTTGGAATCTCCAGCAACCAAATCATGATATTTGGTGCCCATCATGACCAATTTGTCTTGCTCCTAAGTCAAGGATTCCAGAAAATTTTCGAGAAAAGGAATCTTCCAATTTTGAGCTATCAAATTGGTGGCATGGAAGGTCAAAACAAATACTAAGTAGTCAGGGCCAAGTTTTGAAAGGATGGCCAAGAATAGTTATTCATCTTCTTTATTTATACCACACTTCTTCTATTGCAAAACCAGGGTTTTGAATTTGGAGAAGTAGACTTGCAAGGATTCAAAGATGCTTAGACTCAATGCAATTAGCTCGATCTCCAATTGATGACCCCTAAATTTATCTGCCTTCCCAAATAAAGTTTGAAGCTTCTCCCATACTTTATCTGGTGATGACAATGCATCAAGATGGAAAAGATGGTCTCTAGAAATGCTGAGACATAAGACACCATACGCCTCATCTCTCCCATTATGTCATTTGATCTTATCTATTGCTGCATTAGGCTCAACTTCAGTTGCCATGGTCACTCTGTAGAGGCCTTTACTCCTCATCATGTTGAGATTATTCAAATAACTGAGAGAGGGGGGGTTGAATCAGTTATTTCTAAAGCTTAAACCATTTTCAACATTATTATTGATTATATATTTGCAATTATGATAATGCAGCAAGTATAATAGAAGGAATGATGATCATCAATCATGCACACATGATAGAGAAAAAAAAATATTCATCTTTATTTGAGCACCTACTCAAATGAGGTTGAAACCTTTGTTTACAAATTCCTTCTTGTGGAGAGCACCAACCCTCATGGTTTTCTAGAACCCACTAAAATAACATTCTCCAGTTACAACTGGGTGGAAGCAACCAACTTCCACTTGTACAGAGAAGACAACATGTTTTTCCTAGCACCACCCTACTACCCTTGTTCCTTAGAGTTAAACATGATAAGTACAATATGTAGAAAAACAGATATAACAATGCATACCAACTCTCTTATGTTCTACTTCTGGATTTTCTTATGCACCTGATTCCCCTTATTGTCTATGTTCTGGATATAATTGAAAGAACTCAGAGTTGTCTTTCATTCTGTAATCCCCACTTTGACGATGATCCATGCACCAGCTCTTTTCCTACAAAGAGCGCACAAAAAAAATCTTCTCACACATCCTCTTATACTTACCAATCACCTGCTCGTATGCCTAGTTATTCATCTTCATAACTAATCAAAACCGTTTGATGCCTTATGACAGACAGGAAGTCCAATCGATGTGTAATCATAAGTTTCTGCAACGTATATTCACAATGTTTTCTTGTTTCGACAAATCAGAGTTTTTGCAGTTATGGTTTCTCAGGATTCTTTCTACATGACTTCTTCCATGCCATCAATTTCCCACGGCCTCTCTACTGATCATTGATCTGAAATCAAAGACCTGCTTCAGTACCTTCTTTTCTGCAAACTTCTTCTGTGTCGTCAATTTCTTGTACACCATTCCTTGATTGTCGATCTTAGATCAAATGCAAAGTGTGGATCCCAAGTTTTCAAATTTTGTTTAAACAACTTCCACAATTTCTGCTTTCGTCCTTCCATCTTCTAATTGCTGCCTTCTGCATACCGCTGGCGGACACCGGGTTGTAGAAACCCATATTACTTTAGACTTCGATTTCTCATCTACCGCATGTTTCCTTCCGCTTTATGACTTTTGAATTCCACTATCAGACACCAGGTTGTAGAAACCCATATTATTTTATACTTTGATTTCTCATATTTCGCATTTTACCTTTCACTTTTCTTCTGAACCATTGATTTCTTTGTGGGTTCACTCCTGATCGTCAGATCTATTCATCAGATTTTCTTTCAAACTTTCAAAATTTACCAAGGTGCACAAAAGATGGATTCTTTTGAGTCTTTTGCTTATCTAGATCATATGCTTGGAACTATGTGTTTCTGTCAATGACAACCATATCACACTCTAATCTATTTCCATATGATCACAAAACCTACCATAATTCCAACAATCTCCCTCTTTGGCATTAATGGCAACCTTCAAATTTCGTAGATTGGAAGCACTTTCAGCAGGTTGGAAACACTTTAGTCTAGTTCTAGTTTACCATAATAGCTAAATATAACCACACATATCTACGGTGGACTCCAAATATTATAGAAAATATTACATTAAAATTTCGCTCCCATCCTGATCGTTAACTCACCTACTAGTTGAATCTACGGAATCGTTGAGAACCGTCAAATCTAGATCAACAGTGGACTTCAAATACCATAAGGAGGACTTCATAAAAATTTCATGCACATCATAATTTAATTAATCTGTGGTAGTTCTCCCAGCAAAATCACTGTCAACCATTGATCTGATTCCACGATCAACCTCGTTCGTTGATCACGATCTCCTTCTTGGCGATTAGTTTCCAATTTCACAACTCAACGCCTCTTTTATCCTTCTCACTCTTTCAACCAGTGAAATTCCTTATGTCCGTTGATCTTTGCACCTTCAGACCTGCACCACACAATACTCAATCTTATGAATGAGGAATATCGGCTTATCTCGTTCGCAATTATAACTTGCAAAATTTCTAGTGCGAAAACATATCTCCCCCTTTTACATCAATGTCAAAGAAGACTCTATAGCATAGCTCCCCCTATCACAATGGACATGTTAGTTGAAATAAGATATGATTCCCATCTTATGGTGTAGATACTCAAACTGTTTCTTTGGTAAGGGTTTAGTTAAGATATCAGCAATCTGTTTTGTAGAAGGAATAGAATTCAATTGAACCATTATGTTTGTAACCTACTCCCTTAAGAAGTGATACTTAATAGGTATGTGCTTAGTATTGGAATGAACGACTAGATTTTTGGACATACTAATGGTGATAGTATTATCACAGTGGAGAGGAATGGGATCAACATATTTTACCTCCAATTCTTCTAGTGTCTGGATTATCCAAAGTATTTGTGTACAATAGGTGGTAGTAGCAATGTCTTCAACTTCTATAGTGGATAAAGATATCGATCCTTGTTTCTTACTCAAGCATGCAACTAAATAATCACCTAAGAAGTATGCACCTCCACTTGTGCTCTTTCTTTCATCCAAACAATTTTCCCAATCAGCATTTGAATATGCAATTAACTGAAGATTATGATTTCTAGGATACCAGAGACCATAAGTCATTGTGCCCTTCAAATATTTAAATATCCTCTTAACAACCACCAAATGAATTTTCTTAGGAACAAACTGAAATATTCCTACCATTCCAACAGCTTGCATTATATCAGGATGAGATGATGTGATGTATAAGAGACTTCCTATCATTGACCGATATGTTCTTTGATCAACATCAGTTGAGGGATCATGCTTGCTAATTTTACAACCAACAACCATAAGTGTACAAATAGGTGACGAAACTTCCATCTAAAATCTCTTCAACATCTCCTTCAAATACTTCTCTTGGGAGAGAAATAAACCTTCAAAACTCTGAAATTTGCGAAGACCAAGAAAGAATGACAATTCTCTGGTCATTGACCTCTCAAACCCAGATGGCATGGAATTAGCAAACCATTGAACAGAAGAATAGTTAGTGCATCCAAAAATAATGTCATCCACATACACCAAAACAACTAATATATTATCACCTTCATATTTTATATACAAGTTACTATCAACAATACCTTTCTTGAATATTTTTTGTTGTAGATATTTGTCCAGTCTATAATACCAGGCTCTTGGTGCTTGTTTCAATCTATATAGAGCCTTCTTCAGTTTGCCTGAATTTTATTCCAACAAAATATTTGTTCCATTCAAATCATCAAGAGAGGAGAAGGCCTATCTTGTTGAAGCCAAGTGCCTAGAAGCTCCAGAATCAATGCTAAAGGAAGGATATCTTACAGTGCTTGTAACCAGGGCATGAACTCTCTTCTTGTCTTCAAAACTAGGTCCTCCATCCTTCTTCTTTGTTCCATCGGGAAGGGATATGTTGTTCTTCTCCAATATTTGAGTCAACATATTGATATACTTATTCATGCAAGAGATCCCAAGAAGAAATCCCTTATCACAGAATGCACACTTGCTCATTTTACCTTTACCTTTCTTCTTCTTGAAGCTATTCTTCTTGGATTTTAAAGATTCCTTATGAGACTTGGACTTGACTCCTTTTTTATCTAGAGGCTTCTTAGTCTTCTTCTTCCCTTTGGAATACACCTTGGAATCTCCAGCAACCAAATCATGATATTTGGAAGGTTTGATTGTGCCCATCATGACCAATTTGTCTTGCTCCTAAGTCAAGGATTCCATGAAATTTTCCAATGAAGGCATTTTCTAGTTTTGAGCTGTCAAATTGGTGGCATGGAAGGTCGAAACAAATACTAAGCGGTGAGGGACAAGTTTTGAAAGGATGGCCAAGACTAGTTGTTTATCTTCTTTATCAATACCACGCTGCTTCTACTGCAAAACCAGGGATTTGAATTTGGAGAAGTAGACTTCCAAGGATTTGAAGCTGCTTGGACTCAGTGCAATCAGCTCGTTCTCTAGTTGATGACCCCTAAATTTATCTGTCTTCCCAAATAAAGTTTGAAGCTTATCCCATACTTTATCTAGTGATGGCAATCCATCAAGATGGAAAAGAAGGTCTCTAGAAATGCTGAGTCATAAGATACCATACACCTCATCCCTCCTATTATTCCATTTGATCTTCTCTATTGTTGCATTATACTCAGCTTCAGTTGCCATAATCGCTCTGTAGAGGCATTTACTCCACATCATGTTGATATTATTCAAATAACTTAGACAGGAGGGGTTGAATCAGTTATTTCTAAATCTTAAACAATTTTCAACACTTAAAACATTATTACTAATTATAGATTTATAGTTATGATAATGCAGCAAGTATAACATAAGGAATGATGATCATCAATCACACACACATGATAGAGACAGAAAAATATTCATCTTTATTTGAGAACCTACTCAAATGAGGTTTCAACCTCTGTTTACAAATTCCTTCTTGTGGAGAGCACCAACCCTCATGGTTTTCTAGCACCCACTAAAATAACATCCTCATGAGTTTTAGTAATTATCTCGATAGGAACATCGGGGACCATAAAAATATATTTAGAATATTCTTCGAAGTTATAATAATTCAACACTCCCCTTTAACAAGAAGGGTATTCTACAAGAACATCAATAACAACAACAGTAGGAGAGAGAAGGAATCATCAACATCATCAGGGTGATACATCTATAAATCATTGGAATATTTTCATCATCTTTAACATATAGTCTTCATCTTCAATCTTCAGCAGCAGCAACACTTTGACCTCTTGATTGACAACATCATCACCAACACTTTGACCTTTCAATCAGCAACAACATCTTTCGATCAACAACATCATCATCAACACTTTGACCTTTCGATCAGCAACATTATCATCATAAACACTTTGACTTTTTGATCAGCAGCATCATCATTATATTTCGATCAAAAACATCATCATCATACTTCGAACTTTCGATCAGCATCATCATCATCATCATACTCTAAACTTTCAATCAGCATCATCATCACCATCATACTCTGATCTTTCGATCAGTACATCATCATCATCACACTATGATATTTTGATCAGTACATCATCATCATCACACTCTGATATTTCGATCAGGAACATCATCATCATCACACTATGATCTTTCGATCAGGAACATCATCATCATCAACAACCTGCAATCCACAATACGTAGATGAATTTCTTTGGATCACTTTTGGACTTAAGTCCAGGGATGATACAATCCTACAACATTCTCGAGGACCGAAGCCTCTGGATACCTTTCTGAACCGAAGTTCAAGGTGATACAATCCTACCACATTCTCGGGGACCAAAGCCTCTGGATACCTTTCAGAACTGAAGTTCAAGGATTATGCAATCCTACCACATTCTCGGGGACTGAAGCCTCCATATACCTTTTTGAACTGAAGTTCAAGGATGATGCAATCCTACCACATTATCAGGGACCGAAGCCTCCGAACACCTTTCTAAACTGAATTTCAAGGATGATGTGATCCTACCACGTTCTCAGGGACCGATGCCTCCAGATACCTTTCTGAACTGAAGTTCAAGGATGTTGCAATCCTACCACATTCTTGAGGACCAAAGCCTCTAGATACCTTTATGAACCGAAGTTCAGGGATGATGCAATCCCATCACATTCTCGAGGATCAAAGTCACCAGATAATTTCTGGACAAATGTCCCAAGACGATACAATCCCTCTTCATTCTTGAGGACCGAATTCACCGAATCATTTATGGACAAATGTCTCGGGATGATACAATCCCTCTTCATTCTCGAGGACTGAATTCACTGGATCACTTTAGGACAAGTGTCCAGGGATGATACAATCCCACTGCATCACTGCTCCCCCTTTCGAGGAAGCTCTTTCCAAACAACATCAAGCTTGTCTCGAAAGTGTTCGAACTTTACCCAAGACAAAGGATTTGCAAACTCATCGGCAACTTGCTCATCAATACTCACATATTGGATCTTTATGGCTCCTTTCTTATCATATCTCGAATGTAGAAGTACCATATTTCTATGTGCTTTGATCTATCATGGAACACTGGGTTCTCCGACATCTTTATACAACTTTGGTTATCACATAGAATCTCAGTAGTATCCATCTCCAAGTCAAATAGAACTAACATCAGCTTTCGAAGCCATATGGCTTCACAATTAGCAGAGCAAGCTGCTATGTATTTTGCTTCCACCGTGCTAAGAGAAATACTAGACTGTTTCTTGCTAAGCCATGAAATCATAGTAGACCCAGAAAAAATCATCCACCTGATGTGCTTTTCTTGTCTAAGACACTTCCATCACAATCTGTATCTGTATAGCCATACAATCTATAGTCATTGTTTCCATCATAGTATAGACCAAAGTCTATAGTCCCTTTCAGATATCTCATCGCATGTTTTACAGCTATTAGGTGAACCCGTCTAGGTTGAACTAGATATTGACTCAATGTGTTCACATCAAAACAAATGTCTGGTCTAGTATTTGTTAGATACATCAACGCCCCAATAATATGTCTGTATTGAGTCACATCCACTAACTCTGATGAGTCATCAGCTAATAACTTCAGGTTGGAATCCATGGGTGTGGCCATGGCTTTATATTCCAACATATCAAATCTTTTCAGGATTTCTACTGCATACTTTCCCTGATTGAGAAATATTCCTTCTGAGTTCTTCAATACTTCCAAACCTAGGAAATAATGCATTAGACCAAGGTCTTTCATCTCAAATTCTTCAATGAGCTTCATCTTACATTCTACAATTTGTTTCTCATTCCCTGTCAGAAATAGATCATCCACATATAATAATAGTATGACAGGTTCATCTTCTATAACCTTGAAGTAAAGGTTAGGATCGGCTTTACTCTTGGCAAAGCCCATGCTTGTCAGGAAACTATATATTCTTCCATACCAAGCTCTAGGAGCTTGCTTCAAGCCATACAAGGCCTTCTTCAACTTGCATACATGAGTTCTTCTGTCTTCAACTTCAATTTCACATCCTCTGTCACAAAACTTATTGACACTAAGAAGATTATGTTTTATCCCATCTACAAACAACACATCTTAGGCTTTCCCTTTTCCATTACTCAACTTCACCATTCCACTTCCTTTGATTTTCCCTAGAGCATCATTTCCTGTTTTATTTTCATTTAGAAACAAAATCTTACTTTTATCACCTGTCATGTGTTTGGAACATCCATTGTCAATATACCAATGGCCTTTTTTCCTTTGAATAGAATGTACTAAACCACATTTGTTATTTTCTTTCTTCTTCCAAACTTTAGCACTTTCAATAGCGTAACTCACTCTTGGGTCTATTTTGTAATCCTTCAGATGACAGTTTGCAGCCTTGTGTCCAAAATTATGACAAATATAACATTATGGCTCATTGTATAGTAGATCAAAAGAGTTGTTATATCTTTCATGGGTTATTCTTTGAGTTGTATGCAGTTCTTGTTTACTTGCTAACTGTCTTGTTCTATGTTGCATCAATTGATTTTTCTTTCATTGCATATTTCTAAAATTAAATGCACAATTTGTAGCATTGTGGCCAAAATTAGAACAACAATAACAGTAACCATGGAAAAAACTTTGGTACCTGAATCTTAGTTTTCTTCCCTTTTGTTGACTTTGTTTTTGAGCAATCCTTGGTTGATTCTAATCTGAATTTCTGATTCTGGTGCTTGTTTCATATCCTTTTGTTTGCACAGTATGTTCGCATTCTGACTTTTTTTTGCTTGAACCTTATTCATAGCCAAGACCTATTTTTAACCATGCAGACCTTTGCTTAGAATGTTGTTCAGTTCTTTTGATGCTTTAATACTTGACACATTTTGGTGATACAGAGCTTGAAATTTCTCCAATTCTTTATAAGATTTCACTAATTCTTCAGATAGTTAGTCGTCATCCAAAACAACCCATTTAGTATAATATATTAAATTCTCATAGATTTTGATTTAGAAGGAAACTTTAGCCATTTGCAACTATCCTTCTCCATATTCCATCACTATGTTTGGAATCATATACAACCATGCATATTAAGGGGTGGGGGGAATGTTGGAAACATTAATTCGCTAGGGTTAATTATTATTAAGTTTTGTATTTATTATTCATGTTAGCTCTTATAAGTGAATAAGAAGAGTCATTAGAAACTTTTCCAAGAGACGCCTTGGAATAGGAAACTAAGGGTCATAGTGATTGTATTTATATGAACACATCCTTTATGAAAAGCACATCATTATAATCTATTTCATGTGTATTTTCCTTGAACATGTGTTCCAAAAAACCTTTCTTATACACTAATATTCATTTGGAGAAATGCATGCATCATGGGTTATCCAGTATGGTATTAACATTGTGAATGCTACTTGTTTAATAAAATTTGAATTTTTGTTATAAATAAAAACTAAGTGCAATGGGTTATATTGATAACTAAGTGCCACTAACGAATCGGTCGATATAACCCATGTATTTTGTATAACAAAAAATCCATGAAATGGAGGAGATCTAAATTGACATGTGTATGTATGTATCCCCATACTTACATAAGGATGTTGGATGCCTCCAAAATCTATGTTGATATAGACAAGTCAATAAATCATTCATGCAAGTCGAGGATAGACAATGTAGGAATAAAATTTCCAATGGAAAGATCAATAAATGTCTTATTAAAGAAAAAGGATGATCTAAACTAAAGAACTAGGGACCTCAACTACAAACTAGCCATCAATAATGAGGAAATAACAACCATACATATGATCCTATAAAATTGGATACATAATGAAGGTTAACTAACACATTGTATAAACTATGATGAAATGTAAATGGACTCGTATCTTCAACATCTATGCAATAGGATAACCATACACTACACATCTGAAGTATGGTAAAGAATGTCAAAATGTTGGATTATATGAATCTTTACAAGTAATATGAATCAAAACATAGAAACTAACAAATATTTCTATTTATAAGGTTAGGGATTATTCCAAGGTAAAAGAGCCATGAAATCATAAGGATATTCTATCGTGCACTGAAGGGAATTTCCATGTTAATGACTTTGTGTTACTAATTTGGACATATACGTAATTTTGGTTTTGATTGTTTTAAATCTTATAAATTATATAAATGTTCTAAATGTTATGGTAAAAACTCAACTTACTAATCAACTTGTTATTCTTGAAACATCAATGTATGTTTTAGTATTACTTAGTCCTTATATGATTGTAATGGAGATTACATAATAACATAATTACTTGACAATATTTTGTATAGGTGAATTATTAGTTATGACTTGGAGTAAGTTAAAATGTGGACAAACTAAACCTTTTTGCTATAAAAAAATCTTCCAAAATTGTTGGAAACTTTAAATTTGTCCACTTTTTAGTTCATTATTTTATAGTATAATTAAATTTCTTTTGAAATTTGTTATATAATCACTAAAAAAATCAACTACCATATATTTTTTACATAATAAAAACTTTTTTCAAATACTTATAATATATATACATATGAAATTGAAATTTTAATTAACTATTTCAACATAATTTAATTTCAAGAGATGATTAATTAATAAAATATAATACATAAAATATTAAGAATGTGTAAATTTTCATCATGTAACATATTTTTATTAGTGTGAAAAGAGATTTCAACATAATTTAATTTCAATGAGATGATTAATTAATAATATAATACATAAAATATTAAGAATGTGTAATTTTTTACCACAACATATTTTTATTAGTGTGAAAAGAGATTTGAGTTAAGGGTTTAGATAACTATTTAAATGTAACATTCTCAAAATAATATATTTAAGTGCAATAATTAATAATATATAATACAAATTATTGATGATGGGGAAATGGGTAGTTATAACTATAACTTAAAAAAAATGTTTATACACACCATCATGATGTTCATTTATTGATTCTTAACATTTATTGATTCTTAACATTGAGGTCGTAGTTGGTTAATGGCTAGTTTGAAAAGTTGTATATGAAATTTAAAATAGTTTGACGAGTTAATGATTAGTTGAAAGTATAATTATTACCAACTGTATAATTTGATTAATATTTTAAAACTATAATTGTAACTGAACCATGATGTTGTTTCATTAATTCTTAGAGTTGAGAAGGTTATTTAGAGATAATTTTGTGGCCTTTAGATGTTGTATTCATCCATAGTAAGATATTGTTTCTCAAGGAGCATTTGAGAAGAGATGGAGTTTGAGGCTAGCTATATGCACTATCAGCTTCTCCTTATTTTACTATTTCTATTTATGCTTATTTGTGGGAATAGTCATCTTGTATTGGGAGTTCGACCAACAGGTATTTTGATATTTTAATAAGTAGAACTAGATATTATGAATGATTGAAACTATACAATGTGGTTAGAGACTTGTAGATATTTAGAGGTAAACTATAAATGATTCAACATACAAATAACTTAGAATATGTTGAAGTTGGAAATTAGTTGTTGCTATTAGTCAAGCCATTTACTTGAAATTAAATAAAATTATGATTGATTACTATTTACAATTTTTCTTACAAGCGTGGTTTTTAATATCCAACCCACACAGGTTGGTGGCAAGGATGGGTGTAACTTGAATGTGGTGTGGAAAAAAAGTGGCCTAAGTCACTTTGATCGTGTTAGTGGACTACTAAGTAAGCATCATGTGTTTGACATGAAGAATAGGTGTAAATTTTGTGATGTGGAATCTATACTCTTGCAGATCTATTTTACTAATAATGTTCATCCACGATCCTACACTGTTCCTAAGGGGATTTCTGCAGGAGAAAACTTCCATTTTGAGTTGTATTTAACTTGACCAATCCAAAGAGTCCATTTTCCTCGTACAAACTTTGGAAACTGCTATGATAAAAAGAAGCTCACCATAAAGGGGCTTGTTGTATAACATTTTTATCATTATACAACTTTGCATCACTCCTATTAGGTGCCTAAGATGTCCATTTTGCTTACCTAGATTTACTATGTTTATTTTTAAATAATTTTGGTCCAAGACCATTGTCTTTATTAGTTGCTAATTAAAGAGTTAAATAGTTTTGGATTATTTAGTGTTTTATATGTTTATGTTTTCAAAATTTTATTAGTGCTTTCAAGATTATATTATATATTGTGTTTTTAAATGTATATATGTTTATTTTAAACTATAATTATTAGTTATTTGTTTATATTTAAATATTTTTAACAATATAATGTGTTTTTAAAAACTTTAAATATAAAAAATGTTTAATAGTTTGATGACTCTATCTTTGTAAGTGGCTTTCTAATACTTTGCATATTGTATTTATTAATTGTTAGTGAAAATTAATTAATTTGTTATAAAGTAATTATTATTAATAAAAATTAATTAATTTTTTTATAGAGTAATAATTATTACAATTATTTGTTACAAAGTAATTATTAATTATTGCTAATAAAAATTAATCAATTTTCTATAGAGCAATGATTACTACAACAAACAATTGACTTGCGATTTGATCTTAAATCTTAAATGACTTACAGTTCAATCTTAAAAATTTGATCCACCAACAACAAGCAATAAACCTGTAACACCAATCATTATTTTACGAAAAACTAATTGATTTGGTAAATGCTCAGTCATAATTGCTCCCCTACACGTCACAGCTTATATGATGTCATCATCATGTTTTTTCAAGTATTTCTTATTTTTGGGGTAGAGGGGTCCATCAAGAGTATGTGTTGCTGGTACTCGTTGGATGCGGAATTAAATTCCGCATCTAATGAGCTCTCTTGCTCAGAATTTGAGTAAAAAAACATGAAGATACGTCGAAAATACGAACAAAACAATAGTTTTTTTCATTCTTCCTCCAAAATTAATAACTATTCTTTTATTATTTTCCTTAGGAGGCCCATTTTAGACCTCAAATTTCCTCTAATGCCTGTAAAATCGATCATAAGAGGATAAAAATCAAGCTACCAAGGCTCTAATACTATGTGGAAATTAATCCTAAGCTTAAATCAATTGAACTCACAAAATTGCTTGAAAAACATGCAAGAAACACTTAAGAAAGGAGACTAAATCAGTTGAATAAGACAAACTATTATCACTATTATTTTACACAAGCCATCATTATATAGTAATAGGTTATTCAATCATGTATATACTCCAAGAATTTGAAATCATAAGGATTACATTCGAATCAGTACAAAAGAAGGCTTACTAAACTAGTCAAAATCCCCCATAGGTGCATAAAGCACTTTCCTAATATGTCAAGAGCCTGACGGATTGGTTGAATGATTTGATACATATTATAAGTGAAATAAATTGGTATTTATCACGCTTTTAGATGAGGAAAATAAGGAGGGTGAGTTGTTACAAAAAATAAGGCAGTCTACCTTAAAACTAGCTTTACCTTTTGCCTTAAAAATGCAAAAAAAGATGGAAACTATGGATGACGCGGGAATGTGCACTTACTAAACTGGGTAGTCTATTAGTTGGTATAATCTTATACAAAATATTTTCAAATCACTCCAGGAGGAATTTTTGACATGTTTGACCATATAAATGCAAGTGGATGCAAACTAGCTAGTGTAGGACCTAGGAAATTAATAAAAAAGATTAATTATTTTATCCCAAGTATGGGAATGGGTTTTGATTATTCCAACACTTCATATCATAGAGGAATGTGATTGGTTATATTACTTAGATCTGTTATTATCTTGAAATATGAACATATTCGATAAAGCATACTAAAACATATATTTGTACAGTTATCTAGATTTTTATTTTAAAACAGAGAAGAGATCTTTGTAAAGAGTATCTCAGCTCTAGGATGTAGTAATTATACTATTTTATAAAAATATCTCTAATAGTATATAATTTGAAGCCTCTCGTCTCTTCCTAATATAAGTATGATATTTGTACAATAGTTGAAGTCTCTCAGCTCTTCCTATTAAGTCTGAGATTTATACAATATAGGGTTTGATTTATAGTTGATGTAGCTTAGCATAGAGAAACATCCTAGAGAATATTGGTTTACCATTAGAAGTTCTACATAACAAAGAGATTCATAATTTATACTTTTTGTACATAAGTAATTAACTACTAACAACATATAAGCTAAGAAATTATAATTAAACGAGATAAAAAGAATACTAATTGATACATGGTAAAATTATCAGTTTATATTAAACAAAATTTAAATATACTTTCAGGATCTAATTACCGATACTAAAACAGTCGATAAATTTAGTAAGGAACATATCACCACTTTGGAAAAACAGAACTGAAGTTATCGTTCCTCCCAACCAACTCCTAAAGCATCCAAAATTTAATTGCTCCAGAACCCCCTATTCTGTTTGTTGAACCAAAAGGGAAAATTATGATCAATGCGCCATCTCTTTGTATCAATAGATTATTTCCCCATCCATCACCAGCCTTCGACTTATTCGATGGACATACTATTTTATAGTAATTTTTCCTAGTATATGGTCATTCACAACAGGATTTGAGCCCAAAATATGATGACAAAATTCGACGACATCTAACATAAAGTACATTTTTGTTGGATTGAAATGATGAAAAGTATTGTACCTTCTAATTTCTTTAAGCATCATTGGTTTTCTGACTTTCCTCATCGTAGGTTTTTCGACAACACTTTACGACACTAGTGTGTCCGATGTGCGACACTAGTTCATTGGATTTGTGACACTAGGTCGTCGGATTTGCGACACTAGTTCCTCGGATCTGGGACGACACTTCAAGGGTCATTCGTCGTATTTACGATAACCTCAAGGTATTTTTCAAATAATATAAAGACATATTTTAAACATTATAAAGCCATATTTCCAATGGTAAGTAGGTTCATATCGTCGAATATTCGACAACTGCCGAATTATAAATATAAACATTTTTGAACATTCTGACATGTTTGCTATAGAAGTGACGGATGGTTTGCAGAAATTATTTATTCGTCAATGGATGGTTTGAGGAATTGTTTTATTCTTCGACGATCGGTTTAGGGAATTTTTTTTTCTTCGACAGATAGTTTGCGGGAATTTTTTTATTCTTCGACAAATCTCCATTTGAGAAAACTGTGATGCATGGAACATGATTTTTTAAGATTGTCAATAGAATTTTGTGACAAAATGTCAAATAGCAATATTCATGATCCAAACGAAGCAAATTGACAATTGCTTGCTAGACTATGGGATGTATCGAAATGAAGGGGTGATGGGAAATCTTATTGTCCATGTAGTCAATCCAGGGAATTTAAGAGGAGAAGGATATTGATCACAACAGCCACAAAACATTGTAGGGAACATGGACACGCTGAGGGGGGGAATGAATATCGTCCATTTGTAGGTTTAGCATTATAATTTTTTTTTATTTTTTTTATTTTCTAAATGCATGGATTATTTTAATATTTCCTATATTAACTATTAACTATTGATGTATTCATTTATTTAGAAAGGAAATACATCCTACGACATATCGTCTAGAGGAAGTGCTTTTAGAACAAGTACCAGAGGATCATGGAGCATCTATGTTTAATGGAGAACAAGTGATTGATCATATTGAAGAAGATGATCATACTAACAACGTAGTTGAAGACGATGGTACAAATGCATTGATCCATGATTCATTTAATGTTATAATGGATGACAACGATGACAATGATCATGAAAATATTGATGACAATCATGATGTTCACAATATACCTCTTCTTGATAAGGCATACGAACCCCTGTATGAAGGCTCCTAAACAAGTCTTCTCTCTGCTATATTGTTGATAATGAACTTGAAGGTTATGAATGGTCTTTCAAAAATATCAATCACACGGATGCTAAGGTATGTAAAATAATCCATCACATATATACGATCGTGATAAAGTTTATCTTTATTCCTCTAATAATTGTATTGTTAATTCATAATTCAAATTAATATGGATGAAGTGTGTTTCGTTACTATTATTTATATCTTATATTAACTCTATTTTTATTTTTATTTGATGTATCTTAATAGCTGAATTTTTGTTACCACCACCAAATATTTTACCTTGCACATATCGAGATTTATCTTCCATCATGAAAGAGATTGGAATGCATTATTAAGAAATTCATGCATGCCCCAATGACCATGTTATATATTATAATCAGCATGAATTTGCAACAGAATGTCCGAAATGTCATATAAGTAGATATCAAAGAGATCAAGTAACAAAAAAGGTGCCCCACAAGGTTCTTCGTTATATTCCCATCATTTCATGTTTGCAACGACTATTCAGGTGCAAAAACATAGCGCAATTTATGGATTACCATGCTAGGAATAGAAGTCAATATGATGTTATTCAAATGACTGCAGATGGTTCTGCATTTAGAGATATGGAGGAAAAGTGGCTTCACTTTAAAGAAGAACCCCGTAATCTTAGGATTTCTTTGGAAGCATATGGTGTTAATCCATTTGCACAAATGAAATCCATTTACACGGTGTGGCCAATTTTTGTTATCAACAATAACATTCCTCCCTGGTTGTCAATATAGAGGGAGCACATAATATTGTCAATGATTATTCCAGGTATTTTGTGTATACAACTGTTTTATTTCTAATGTAGTTGTGGCATCTCATTTGTCGTACTATGTTTCCTAATGTCACACACACACACATATATATATATTTTTACTCTTGTGCATGATTTATATATATTAATGGTTCTCATTATTATATCTTTTATATGTACTTCAAATCAATCAGGTAAGTACCAAGTCAAAGATATGAATGTATATATCGAACCTCTTATAGATGAGCTACTGAAGTTATGGAATGGCATCAGTATGTATGACGCATCTAGACTAATATGACAAAAGAAATTTCAATTCCATGCAATGGTTGTATGGCCAATACACGATGCCCCAGGGTAAACCCAATTTTGTGGTTTGTATTTTTAAGTTCCACTTTAATTGCATTTAATTATATGAGTTAGTTAATATAGTTTATATATAATTATAATTGACATATATATTCCATATCTATCTATTGTAGGTCTTCAGACAAAGGGTAAATTTGCATGTCCAGTTTGTGGTCCTAAGATCAAGTCTCGCCGCTCAAAAAGCTTAAGAAAGGAGGTGTTTGATGAGTATAGGCATTCTCTCTAAGAATCACAGGTATAAAACAACCAAAAAAAATATTTTCAATGGGAAGCAAGAGAATGCATTAAAACTACAGAGAATGACACCTCACCTTTGGAAGATGCATTACAATAGAAATCGTCAAGGTGGTACGCATGGATCATCATATATGAATTGTTATGTATTTTATTTTTTATTGTGAGTTATTGACTGTAGTGGCCATAATTGATTTTTGTAATTTATTTATAAACTAATATTCATGATATCCTTCATGATCATGAAGGCATTAATGGGCTTCCACGAGGAATGAAAAAATATCCTATACAATTCAACAGATTTCCCTACTATAAGCACCTACAAATTGCTCATCTGTTTGATACAATGCATATTGGAAATAATGTGACTGAAACATTATGGCGACTACTAGAGCTAAGGAGCAAGAAAGATAAAATTGTGAAATTTTTCATAGACATTCAAGAAGGAAACCATGCAATGAAAGACGTCATTCAATTTCATAGCAACAGAGACAAAATTAATATACACTCAATTCCATGGATGTTTACGGAGCAGCAAAGTAATGTTCTTAAAGAAGTAATGCGAAAAATTAAATTTCCCAATAGATTTTGTGTGAACTTGAAGAATATCATAACAAAAAAAGGTGATTTTGCACAGGTCAAAATGCATGATCAGCACGTCTTCATCAAGGTAATTATTATTGTTATGTCCATATATTTTTTTTTTCATTTTATTGCATAAATTTTTTTTCTTGTTTGTATACTCTTAGTTTAAAAAATGACATGGTTTGTATATTGATACAATATGTTTTACCTCCCTCTCTCTCTCGGAAAACTTCGACGACAATGTAAAACAAGTTATATATAATCTTGGGAAATACATGAGATAACAGCTATCGATTAGTTGCTTGTTCTTAGTGTTTTCTTTAATTCTTCGTATAATTTATATTCGTTTTTTGTGCACTAATTCATGTTATGTAATTTAATGGTTTTTTTTAATTATCATTATTGGTTTGCGTCACTTGTAGATGGTTGACATCTAAAGAAATCCATAAAGAAGATATAAAGTATTGCAGGAGAGAAATTCATCGTCTCATGTGTGAAATTTATAAACATCTACCTTCGGAAATTTTTAATGCACAGGAACACTACCTCATACACCAAGTTGAGGAGATGGAATTGTGTGGACCTGTGCACTCAAGGTCCATGTGGATGGTTGAGAGGCACTTGAAATTTATGAAGGGTTTGGTGAGATAACGAGCACGTGCTGAGGGTTCTATGATGGAAGGATATATGGTATACCAAAACATGTTGTATGTTAGTGAATGTCTTCTTAAATTAGCGTCGAAGCTCAATTTACATTGCATTTGTGATCCGGACTCCAATAACTATTTTGAAGGGGAGTAACTGAAGGAGAAATATAGATCGAGGAAGGTGAAAGGTAATTATTAGCTAGTGGATGTTAATTATATCGTACATATTCTAATTGCATATTCAATTTATTGCATCAATTAAGAGCATATACTTTGTTCGGAAAATTTACATATGTCTTGAATTTTAATCTTTATTGTCATCATATGGTTGGTCGAGAGTGGGATGCAATTCATTTATACATCGCAAACAATCTTGAATGGATGAAGGTATGGATTGAACGATGCAAACAATCGAGTCATGGAATATCATGGGAAGGTGTGGCTTCATTGATAAAATTAGCACCTCGCAATGGAGATACAAATCTTATAGAAAGGGAAATCGATTTAGCATATGGTTTAAAAGATAAGCAAGAAAGAATATTAATCAATCACTCTAAATCTGTTATTTTTCAAATTACTTTTTGATGTACATGTTGTTATTTTCCATGTATGGATGCATAAATATGAAGTTATTCATAAATATTGAATTGTTTTGTAATCATTCTGTGTATTTCTTGTTGTAGGTAAAACACCATAAGGATATGGTCTACAATGGTTGTAGATATCACATCAAAAAATTGGATGAAACAAAGAAAAAATTGGATTATGGGATATCTACAGTCTTTGAGGTGACCAATGTTTCATCTAGAAGTGACAGACATCCAAAACTCTCAGAAAATTGATACTATGGGTATTTGGAAGACATTCTATAGTGTGACTTTAAATCCTTCAAGGTAGTTATGTTCGTTGTCAAATGGTACAGGTTGCGATTGAATCAACATGATCCCAATAGAACTATTATTGAACATGATAATGGATTTTCCATGGTAAATACAAGGTTATTTGAGCCAAGAACGGAGCCCTATGTCCTTCCAATCCAATGTGAATAGGTATTTTACTCAGAGGTTCCAGGTAAAGCAAGTTGGTCATTTGTTGTGAGACACCATTCAAGGGGAATGCTGGTAAAGTATAACCTAGATGAAGGTAATGAAGAGGGTACTCTAGAAGAAGAAGACGACAATGAAGAGCATGATAAACATGTTTTAGATGATCATGATGATCCAAAAGAAGATGTCCAAGAATTAGTTGAATCAACTGATGTAGCAGACAATGCCCATGAATATTATATCGATGATGACATGATGAGCGTAACTGAATTAGATGACGATGATGATATGGCCAATCCTTACAATGTTGACTCTAGATCTGATGATATGGATGATGACTTGGATGAAGAATATGATGAAATATATTGAAAGGCCAATATTTAATTAGACCTATGATTTTATATTTTTTTTAAGAGTTACTAACATTAATGAGATCATATATTTACAGATAGGAGAACAGACGAGGCTAAGATAATATTCATCATCTTCATCGACATCGTCAACTTCACCATCATCATCAAGATCATCATCATCATCATCATCATCATCATTATAATCATCATCGTCATCGTCACCATCATCATCACATTCATCATCATCGCCATCTTCATCATCATCATCATCACCATCATCATCAACATCACCATATCCATCATCATCATCAACATCATCATCATCATCATTGTCATCTTCATCATCATCTTCATCGTCATCATCATCACCATCATCATCATCGTCATCATCAATTCCATCGTCTTCATTGTTGTCATCATCATCATCATCATCACCACCACCACCATCATCATCATCTTCTTCATCATCATCATCATCATCATCTTCACCATCATCATCATCATCTTCATAGTCATTATCATCACCACCATCATCAAGATCATCATCATCGTCATCATCATCATCATGATCTTCATCATTATCGTCATCTTCATCATTACTTCTTTAACAACATCACATTGTTGCTCCGTAAACATCTATGGAATTGAATTTATATTAATTTGGTCTATGTTGCTATGAAATTGAATGACGTATTTCATTGCATGGTTTCCTTCTTGAATGTCTTTGCAAGATTTCACACAATTTTATCTTCCTCAATCCTTAGATCCAGTAGTCGCCATAATGTTTCAGTCATATTCTTTCCAATATGCATTGTATCAAACAGATGAGCAATTTGTAGGTGCTCATAGTAGGGCAACCTGTTGAATTGTATAGGATAACTTTTTATTCCTTGTGGAAGCCCATTAATTCCTTCATGATCACAAAGGAAATTGTGAATATTAGTTAGTAACTAAAGGACATCATGAATATTAGTTAATAACTAAGTTACAGAAATCAATTATGGCCACAACAGTAAACAACTCACAATAAAAATTAAAATACATAACAATTCATATACAATGATCCATACGTACCAGCTTGACGATTTCTATTGTATTGCATCTTCCAAAGGTGAGGTTTCATTCTCTGTGGTTTTAATGCAGTCTCTTTCTTCCCATTGAAAAGATTTTTTTCATTTCTTCTATACATGTGATTCTTAGAGAGAAAATGCCTATACTCATCAAACACCTCCTTTCTTAATCTTTTTGAGTGACAAGATTTGATCTTAGGACAAAAAACTGGACATGCAAATTTTCCCTTTGTCTAAATACCTGCGATATAAAGATATGAAATATCTATGTCAATTATAATTATATAAAAACAATATTAACTACTTCATATGATTAAATGCAATTAAGGTGGAACTTAAAAATACAAACCACAAAAGTGGGTTAACGTTGGGGCATCATGTATTGTCCATACAACCATTGCATGGAATTGAAATTGCCTTTGTTGTATTGGTCTAGATACGTCATACATAGTGATGCCATTCCATAACTTCAATAGCTCGTCTATAAGAGGTTCGATATATACATTCATCTCTTTGACTTGGAACTTACCTGATTGATTTGAAGTACATATAAATAAATATAATTATGAGAACCATTAAGATATATAAACCATGCACAAGAGTAAAATAAAATATATATATATATATATATATATATATATATATGACATTAGGAAACATAATACGACAAATGAGATGCCATAACTACATTATAAATAAATAGCCCCAAGAGTTAATCTCAATTGGTTGAGCACCCGTCGCTAGGCCTCTCGGTATAGAGGTCACGGGTTCAATTCTCATTGATGCTATTGGGGTTAGGCATGAAGTGTGCCGAAGGTGTGAGGCCCCTTCGGGTGGGCCCGCCTGATTTATTTCCATGGACGTAGCCCGTCGGTCAAGCCGGTGCGTGAACCACATTGAAAAAAAGAAAAAAAACTACATTATAAATAAAATAGTTGTATACAAAAAATACCTGGAACAATCATCGACAACATTATGTGCTCCCTCTTTATTGAAAACTAGGGAGGAATGTTGTTGGCTTGGGAAAGGAGTATAGAAAATAAACTCATGTGTGCAACCAAAGAAGATATACCGCGCGTACGATGGAGGAAAGGGAAGATCACGAAGGTACTAGAGGACCCACACAAAAATATCAGAGAGGTGCGTGGCGCGGGGAAGGCAAGCGCAGAAAGCGCGCAATTAATAAATGACTGGAAAGCAATAGGGAGGTTGTGGGTGCGGAAGTTGGCTTAAGTCGGTGGATGCTACATGATTGGAAGCAAATTGTAAGTAAGGTCATTAGTGCCTCGTGTCAAGTCATGATCACCATAGTTGTAGCCTGCAGGGCACCTAATGGTGACAGTTAACAAACTGTCTGTAAGCAATCGACCCAGTGTGGTCATGTAAAATGTTATAAATAGGAGAGATTTAATAGTTAGAAGGTTTTAATTTTGTTAGTCATAATTATGGAATAGGTTTGATAGAGGAGATATGTATACAGTTGCAGAGAACAGATCTAAGAGGAAGGAAATCAAGAATCTACAGGAGGCAGTTAGAATAGTGCAATGGAGAAGCTCTGCTAGAGCAGTGCAGATGCTAGGAAAGTCAATCCAGGTTGTGTGCATATCTGTAGGTAGTAGCAATATATTAGGAGAAATAAGACAGAGAGCATGAGAACTATGGGTTTGAACTTAAAGACTTATCTCAAGATCAGTCTGCATCCCGCAAACAACAAGGTGCTATATCCTTTCTCATGCCAAATGAAGAGCACCTTGGTGGTTTTTCCCAGATGGGTTTCCACATTACTTCTTGTGTTTAAATGAATGATCGATGTGGTGAATGTTTATGTGATTGATTACTAGTTGCTTTTCGGTTCTGTTTCTGTTAGTTTCTTGCAATTGGTAAATGGATAAATAGAATGCCTTGTTGAATTGAAACTGTATAAATGTATATCATTCTGTATAATTCCTATTATGAATCTCGACTTAAGTCATAGAGTCGATTGATGTGAATCAGCTGCGCCGCATGAGTTGCGCCAGCTGCGAGGTGGAAAGGAAAGTCAGGTCATGTGCGATGACATATAGTTATGCTCATTCACGCAAAACCAACTCCTCCGTCCAGCCACCCTGCTGCCTTTGTTGAGCTCCTTGGTTGTTAGCCAAGGGACTATACTTCCTCGACAATCACAGAAACATGGTTCTGGTGGTTACCCATCTATGAGATATCTCGGGTGGGACTGCACCTACTTCACGGGTGTTGTCGATGGGGCTTGCTCTAATGGGACGGTATCTCGAGTATTTGTTGGATCAGCAGGCTGCACAAAACCTGGGTCGCACAAGTGGGGAAAAGTGGCCAACAAATGGTTCCATTGTCGGGACCTCTTGATTAAATCGGGGAGATGTTAAGGCACCCAATGAAGGAGGAGACGAAAGATTGTCCGGATGCTAAAATGCTGATGTTCACATAAGAAGAGGCCGATGAAATAAGGGCAAGCGCAAGAAAATGGATATGGGGGTTGTCGTAGTGGTTGAGTCATGCAGTTTGTGGAGCGGATATGTTGTTTAAGAGCTAGGATTAATATGGAAGATAGTAAGAAGAGATGTTCTTGAGAAGTTCTGAGGATGAGTTAGGCACAGTATTCTTGAGAAGAAGAAGGAAGTTTCGGTCAGGAAAGAGGAGAAAGGTAACAGAAGGCAGGAGGGCCTATAGCTTGCCTAGGGAGGGTGAATATGGATGTGAGTCATACCTAGACGAAGGATATTGTGACGAAGAGGAGGAGTATAGCTCAGTTTTTGATAGAGTAGAATGGGGAGGGTCTGCAGAATTGCCAAGAATAGGACATGACTACAGTATTCTAGAGAGATCACCTAGAGCAAGACCTAGAAGTCCCTCACCTGAACCCCTTGTGAACGCTAGTAGTCCTAGTGTCAGGACTGGTGCGCAAGAAATCCCATCAGCAATCCCCATAAATCTTGTAAACTCATGAATCCCAGTGAACAATCCCGGCACCACCCTAATGGCGGGGACAGATGTTAAACTACTCACCTTTAATGGGAATGGAACAGAAGACCCAGAACAGCATTGGTTCCTTTGTGAAGCTGTCTGGATGGTATGCTTAGTACATAATGCCGATATAAAAAAGGCACATATGATCACAACTTTAAGGGGTTGCACCCTGGATTGGTTCATGAAATTTTGTGCTACACCAGCAGGAACCCCGCAGAAGACTCTTGAGGAGATTCGACAGGCAATGATCTCGGAGTTTCGAAAGCCCCAATCAGAGTCCCAATGTATCACCGATATCAAGGGAATTAAGCAGGATCCAGCAGAAACGGTATGGGACTTCAACCAGTGGTTCAAAACACTGATGGCCAAGGTCAGCTTCTAGATGTCGAATGTACAGCATAAAGAGTGGTTTATTGCTGCACTATTTCCCCATATAAGAGGATCGCTCATGCAGCAAAAGATCACAAAGCAGATGGAGGCATTGAAGTTAGCAATGAAGCTAGAGGCTTTTCCCATTGGGAACGGTGCCACAGGAATGATACAGATTCAATCTCAGTTGAATAATCTGACTATTCAACTCCAGGATATGAAAAGGGGAAAAGAAGCACACGAAGACCTCTGGTGTACCCGATTTCGGACCAACGGACATACTAAAGATGAATGCCCAGCATATATGAACTATGTCTCGTCCGGTGGGCCAAACCCCTTGAATAGCCAAGGATTACCTTGGTGTAATATATGCCAAACAAGAGGACACCGGGATGCTAATTGCCTATTCATGCACAAGACAGTATGTACACCAACTAGTCTATATTGTAAATTTTGTAAATATGTAGGCCATGATGAAAAGGATTGTAGGGCCTACCAACTCATGAGGGAGAAAATAGTAGATGCATATTTTATGAAGATTGAAGAACAAGTAAAGATTGAACAGACCCCACCCTAGTTCCAAGCTACTCACCAGTTTCATGCTACACCTCAATTCCTATCTCCGCAGTAGTTTCAGATGGCTCCGCAATTTTAGAATATGACCCTGTATAACTTATACCAACAGCAGTACCAGCAACCACAATACCTGTTACAACCACCTCAAAGGGGGGGGGCAATTATAGGGGACGGGAGGAGGAGGATTTGGAGAGGTCCAGTTGTATGTTACAATTGTGGAGTACCAAGGCATTACGCTAGGGACTGCCCAGAACCTACAAGGACTTGCTCGTATTGTAGACAGGATCACAATGTGGAGCAATGCCCACAACTCATCACTCGATGGCAAGCCCAAATGCTTGGACCAGCCAACCCGGTACCAAACCCTACACCAAATCCTGTGCCAAATGCTCCCAACCCAAACGCCAATATCAATATACAGATGATAGTCACCAAACCACGAGAACCCAATGTGGCAGTGGTCACGAGAGGAGGTGCTACGACAAGTGCATACCAAACTACGCATATAGACCTTGCGACACATGCACAACCCCAAGTGCGACCTACTGCAAAGAAGAAAGTACCAATTGACATTCAAGAACAAAAGCGCATATTCATGGATGTGTGTCTAGATTTCATCGACACAGAATAGCCATCTACCTCAGTCCAAGTGAAAGATATGCCTGAAAGATTCCAGAAGATATTTGAACAACGAAGTATAGACAAAACTGCAGATAGGGTTAGTAAAATTAAACCTTTCTTGTCAAGTTGTTTAGCGCTAATCAAGGATAAGGAAGCGATTGCAGAATTGCAATCGCTCATCGAAACACTTCCAAAGGGAGACCCTCCACCAAATAAGGTTAACAGTATCAAGACCAAGCTCAAGACAGGACGTGAACTCAAGATGACCGCGCAAATTGGTGATTATGATATGGACTATATCATCGTCGACCTGGGATCCGATGTCAACATTTTAACATGCCAAACGTGGGAAATAATGGGCAAGCCACCCTTAGAATGGTTCCCCATTCAATTAAGGCTTGCAAATCAAGCAAAGGTCCTCCCTATTGGTAGGCTAGGTCAAGTTCAAGTGGATATAGAAGGATTACGCACTTTTGTGGACTTCAAAGTCATAGATATAGTAGACGATACCACCCCATACCCCGTACTTCTTGGGATTGATGGAAAATCAAATGATCATAAATTTCAAAAGAAGGATCCTATCATTTGAAGATGATGAGATGCAGGTCGTTGCGCCCCTTGACCCGCTAGAAGGACCAAGGTACATTGAACCAGTGTTCAACGAAGGGCACAGTGACCACCTTGACACCATCTATAATATAACCACCCTTCGAGAAGACTATATTAATCCTACTGTAGATGGTAACCTAAGTTGGAAATGTGAGATTTCATGTAAATCATACTCAAGAGAGGCACTAGAGAAGTGGCATAACCGATTGCATGAAGTCTCATCGAGAAAATGTGCGAGGATAACTAGGTCTATCAGACGAGTAGAAACTCAGTCGCAACCACTACCCACATATGAAGGACCGCCTAACTTGGAAGCATTCTTGATTGAATTTCAAGAACTGGTAATAGAGACACAGTGATTATCTACACTAGACTTTTCATTGAAAGCTATGCCCGCACGATGGTGGGGTACACATAAGAACACCATAACTGAATGGCCACAGTGCAAAAGGCTGCTAGAAGTAAGGTTTGGGGAAGAAATCACAACTGTAACCCAAAGATATATGGGCTTATCAAACCCTGTCGAACACATAGAACAATGTTCCACAGCATTCTCAAACTACCCTCGCCAGGAATGTGTTCACCATTTCATCCATACTCTTAAGACGGCACCACAAGGCTAGTATGCATCTATGGAGTTGCACCAGGAGACAAGGGAATGGGAAGAAGTTGTGTAGAAATTCACTTACGCATTCCAGTTTGTGGATGAACAACCTACATTTGATATTGCACTAAAAACTATTAAGGAAAAAATATTCACCGAGATCCCACTAGAGATTGTGTATTCTCAACCTTGTGCTGCGCATTCGTACCAATGCTATGAAATAGTCCAACGTTGGATGACATGCTATAATCTCTTTGGGGACCCGGACGATGATCCGACCAACATCAATATTCCAAAATCAGAAGGATTGCGCGAGGTAGAAGGAAGAGACATTTCCAGTGAGCAGTTCGTTAAGCTGCTAAATATTAAAAAGGTTAACATTGGGTCAAAGGACAACCCAAAATTTGGCAACATTGGAGACTACTGGGATGAAGAAACAGCAACCAAAATCACCAATCTATTACATGAATTTCAAGACCTATTCCCAACAAACTTCAGGGAAATGAAGGGGATAGTAGGGGATTTGGGTGAGATGAAAATTCCACTTAGACCTTACACAAGACCAATGAGACAGCGGCCATACAGATTAAACCCACGTTATAAGGAGAAAGTAAAAGTAGAATTGGATCACATGTTGGAGGAAGGAATTATTGAACCAATGGAAGAGTAGGAATGGATAAGCCCCATAGTCATCCAGGATAAGAAGGCGATAGGTGAAGTTAGAATCGGTGTTGACCTAAGAAAACTAAATGATGCCTTCTTGCATGATCCATTCCCTACACCATTCACGGATGAGGTTTTGGAAAGCGTGGGCGGACAAGAAATGTACTCATTCACATACAGGTTCTCAGGACACCATCAGATCCGCATTGTGTAAGAAGATCGACACAAGACAATCTTTGTAACAAAATAGGGATGCTACCAATACACGGTAATTCCCTTTCGCCTTAAAAATGGCCCTGCTATTTTTTCTAGAATAGTAGTATCTGCTTTCAAATATTTCATTCATAAGTTTCTTGAAGTATACTTTGATGACTAGACTGTCATCGGTCTAGTAAGAGACCATATTGAAAATTTGTGCATGATGCCGGAGAGGTGTCGCTAGTATCAAATCGTGTTGAACTTGAGAATATGCATATTTTGTGCACCATTCGATGTGCTACTAGGCCATGTAGTATGCCGCGATGGGATCCTGGTCGACCCGCAAAGGTAGCAATTATCCTAGACTTGCCTCCACCCACATCAATCATGAAACTTAGGTATACATTGGGACACACTGGGTATTATGGGAAATTCATAAGAGGGTATGCAGAGATAACTGCCCCATTGGAGAAGCTACTAAAAAAAGATGCCAAGTTCGAGTGGAATGAAAACTGCCAAGAGAGTTTGGATAAACCGAAGGGTAAACTAGCTACTGCACCAATAATAATATTTTCAGATTAGAAAAAATAATTCCATGTACATGTTGATTCCCCATCAATTGCACTTGGCATAGTTTTAACCCAACCAGGATATGGCGCACTTGACCACCTGATCGCATTTGCAAGTAGGAAACTATCAACACTGAAGAAAAATTATACTACAACTGAAAGAGAAGGGCTTGCAATGCGCTACAAAAATTTAGGCATTATCTATTGGGTGGTGTAATCAGGAATATTGCACCTTCTGTAGATAGAAGTTGTTCCTCTCGTCTGAATGGTTCAGATCCAGAACAAATGACTGAACGACAGAGGATGAAGACCTTCCTTGAATGTTGTAAACACATGGAATACTATTTTGATCATGAACCTATGTACCTACAAACATGTCAAACAAACAAGAACATCAAAGCTACCAAAAAATCATCTACACATCCATACTAGTGACTAAGGAATCCAGTAACATATACATGTGAGATCAAAACAACAGATATGTGGGATAGAAATTAGATTTGCATTAAGAAAGAATGAAGAAGCTTACAACCATTGCCTTAGTGTTGACAAACTCCTCAACAAGACAAACACTTCATCCCCAAAAGCTCCAACTTGCTCTCTTGTGTTGTCAAATGGATTGGACTAGGTAGTCAATTCAACAGCATAACAATACCATTCAGTTCTCCCCCTCAACTATGGATATGAGCTTGTATTTATAAGGCTCAATGGATAGGGATAGTTGAGAGAATTGTGGGTGAGGTGGCTCTAAGATCCTACCAAGAGGGATATCGATCTCAACTAACCCATATTGATAGGGATAAGGGAGGACACAAGGCTCATGATCTAAGAGCCTCAAGAAACTTCTATTTTTCCCATTTTACCCAGGGTACCGCTTTTGTTCCCTTATGACAGAGCGGTTTAGGTGAGAACCACTTCAACAACAAAGAACATTAGCAGTGGCACCGCTTCTCTATAACAGGACACAAGCAGTGTTGAAGAAGGTACCGCTCATCAACCAAAGGAAAAGCGCGGTGCTAGTTTTTTTCAAGTAGAATTGATATCCAGAGCAAGTTTCCACTCCAAGTTTTGGGATTAAGGGAAAACATAGGGGTTAAGGATCGCATCACATGATGGTGACAGGATTTAGGTATAATAGAATGCCCCCCAAAGCATGAGGCTTAGAGGGATACAATAAGCGAGAGCTTTGAGAGAACAAGTTGTCACTTCGAGGTAAGAGTCAGCTTGATCGGAGAGTGTCATCAAGTAGGCATCTACAATACATCAATACTTTTGACTCATAGACAAATGTAACCAAATCATGGCTGCATACCAATACAAGGCAGATCCACGGGAGGAATAAACAACCATGGCTACTAGAATACAGCGTAGCTCCATGTGATAGAGGACTCAAAATTGGACATAGCTACCAGACATACAATGTATATCTATGTCATACATACACAAATTTGAGCATAGCCATGACCATACAAATGTGGATCCATGCTTGATATACAAAACTCCATCGCAACCTGGGAAAGCAATGAGTGCTAAACAAATACCCAGGGTATTTGTCTAGTCTTCCACAAAGTATGATTCGATCCATGTGATTACAATGTTTTGAAGTCGAACATGGTAGAAACCACTTGATTACCAGAAAATGACGTGAACCGTTAACAAGTGCGAGGGAGATCACCATTGATGTCAATGATTCCCAAGGTACCCTAGTACAATCAACTGAGTGTGAATAGATTTCTTGATGTTGAACACCTAGTTGATTCTATCGATCAAAGGTCAATTATGTGAACCTATGTCGAGAGCGAGAGAATCTTTCATTGAGGCATATAGATCTCAAGGTACTAAATTTTGTTTCTAAGACTATTTCCCATATGATGAGCTGATGTCGATGGGAATAGTCTCATTGAAGGAGGGACATGATGAGTCCCACATCGATGACACGAAACTCAGAACACAGTTTTGGAATGATGTGAATAAGGTAACCATAAGACTGACTCAAAAGTACTGACACAGAGACTGTTTTGACTACAGAGGTAAAATTCTTCAACTTCCCTTTGAACATCGGGCGGCACGACAAAAGACTTGGAAGCATGACTAAACCAGACAAACACACAGTGCGACGGTGGGCAATGCATTATTTTGAAAGACTCAAAGGAGTGACATGACTCATGAAAGTAGATCGTCACGGAGATCAGATGAATACCCAATTTACTGAAATGATATGCAAACAAGTGCCATGTTCAAAGGTAACGACAAACTACTGCCATTTATTTTCAAAATGATTCCCTTCCCATTTCCCCATCATGGTTGATGAGTGCCTCTTTTCAGTTTTATGAGTTCAAAGAGGGTAACAAACACTCTTCATAGTTCATCCGAAGACAAGTCCAAACTCATATGTTTTACGAACCTGAGAGAGGAGGGGTTCGTTCCCAAAAGAGGGTCTCTCAATGTTAAATTTAACGAGTCCAATGAAAGTTAACTCGGTATCGTTCATGTTTAGAGAGTTTGAATGACCACGGAAGAAGACTCCACAGGGTCCTTTTTTCATATGATTTAGTCCCTAAGGCCCGAAAAAGTATAAAATAATACCTTAGAGAACTCTTCCAGTCATGATTGGCTGGTGTGTTCCTTTTTCATAAATAGTCTATCTGAACCAAAAAAGATATAACCTGCCATCAGAGAGAGGACTCTTCAAATACTTTTACGAGTATGAAGAAGACAAGCACTCGGTTATCTTTTCACATTTTAAGAGTCCGAAAAGATCTTAAGCAGGACTCTATTAACCTTTTTCATGTTTGAATCCATAGCACAAAAAAGTAATAAACTAAACTCAAACCAAATTTCATGTTTTAACCAGAGCATGAAAAATGAAAAGTAAGCTCAACACCATCTTATTTTTTTTAACGAGATCGAAGATTAGTTGAAAGAATGCTCGAAGATTGGTTTCATTTTTATGCAAGCTCGAAACCAATGGGTAAACTATGCTTGAAAAAATCCCATTAACATGATATACAGAGGTTGGAAGCTTTCCCCCGACATGATTGCTAGTGAAGCTTACCCCTAGCATGGTTGCTAGCAGCTCGACATGCCCCCAAGCTTCATTTCATTTGACGATTCTTCTTCCATATGCAACCTAAAAACCTGGTTACTAATGTGAGAATGTTCACTGGGGGTGTAGGAAGAACGAGAATCAGGCAGGTGAAAAGAAGGTTCAAGTTCTAACACTAAAGGGAAGGCTCGACTCACGGGAAGGGGATCTGTTTCATTTTTACACAAGCTTGAAACAAAAGGTAACTATGCTTGGAACATGGTTTCATTTTTATGCAAGCTTGAAACCAAAAGGTAAACTATGCTTAAGGACACCTACTTCATTTTTTAACAAGCTCGAAATATAAAATGAGCTATGCTCAAGAATGGTTTCATTTTTATGCAAGCTTGAAACCAAAAGGTAAACTATGCTTGAGGAGATCTATTTCATTTTTTAACGAGCTTGACATAGAAAATGAACTATGCTCAGAAATGATTTCATTTTTATGCAAGCTTGAAACCAAAAGGTAAACTATGCTTGACGAGATCCATTTCATTTTTTAATGAGCTTGACATAGAATGGGAACTTTGCTCAAAGGCATCTGTTTCATTTTTTAACGAGCTTGACATAGATTGGGAACTTTGCTCACCACATGGTTTCATTTTTATGCAAGCTTGAAACCAAAAGGTAAACTATGACTAAGGAGTGGTTTTATTTTTTAACGAGCTTGAAACCAAAAGTAAGCTATGTTCTCAAACCTACTCCTACCCAACATGATATCCAAAGGTTGGTAGGTTGCCCCCATTTCATAAAATCTAGCGGCTTAGCTCCATTATGATGTCCATATACTAGAGCCATGCCCCCCATTTTACCTATTATGGGAAGAAGCTAACTAGAAGAAGGGAAGGAACCACAAGAACATGTGGCACATTTAGGGCAGTCTGATTACTAGGAGTAATGTGATGGTCATGTGTAACAAAGGAAAGTTGATCAATGGTCACAATCTTACCATCATGGGGAAAATGCATAACTCTAAAGATTGTGGACACAACAGCCTTCATGGCATAAACATAATCACGTCCAAGGAGCAAATTGAAATCTAAAGGACCTTGGACCACCATAACATCAATACAGACGGTTTTCCCTCCTATTGTAATAGGCAAATAAGGAAGGATCCCTAAAGGTGTAGTAGGCATGCGATTAAAAGCTAGTATCTAATCGGTGGCTGGCACAAGCCGAGGAGAACCTAAAGCTTGCCAAGTAGTTGAGGATAGAATACTAATAGAAGCCCCTCCATCAATAATAGTGCAAAGTATCTGCCTAGCAGTAACATTCACAACTATATAGAAAGGAACACTCAAATGAAGACAAGACTCTATTAGGTTACTCTAGTCAAAGGAAATAACCTCACTACTTGGAGAGGGTTTTGTCGAAACAGAAAAAAATTCCTCTTGTCGAGAACAATCAAAACGAAGCATAAAAACTTTAGCAGGTTTCAGTTCATTCTCTACTGGAAGAGAAGAACAAGACGAATATATGGTCAAAGAGACTACTTCAGTATTAACACTCTCTGATGAAAGAGGGGGATCGGGTGGAAATGACATTGACTCGACCACTTCACTCTCCAAAGGAATATTGGGATCAATTATAGATGAAACTGAATTGATCACTTGGTCAACCAGCAAGGAATCGAGGGATAACTTACTATCACTTGTTGGAATCACCTGTTGATGATCAGTAATATTTTCCAACCAACGCAAAGCTTCATCCATGCTTGGACAAAGAAAAGTACGATGCATAGCCTTGCATATCAAAAAAGGATACAAGACTTTAACCTTACGACCTTTTACCAAAGGGTCACTTGTTGAGGGAGTATCGTCAACATGATGATCATAGGTTAATGACATAGATGGTTTGGACCTTTTAGACCACTCTTCTTGTACACGAGAGAGACCGAGACACTCCTTAAGAAGGTGGTCCCCCTTGCAAAGCTTATAATGGAACTTGGGTTTTTCGAGTGTTCTCTTAGAACGAGCACCATCAAGAGCATATGGTTGTTGCTTTTTCTCTTTCTTATCCTTCTTCTTTTTACCCTTCCTTTTCTTCTTCTTATCACCATGACTACTAACCATAGAGCTTTGGTTAAGCAAAGAAGAAGAAAGAGATGAAGCCACAACCAGCAAAGAAGGAGAGGGATTAGGTTGAGGTCGATCCTCTCTTGAAGGAGAGGAGACATTTGAGATGTTAGGTGTAACATGAATCACTGGATTAAACAGCCAAACCGATAATCCTATAGTTAACTCAGGAAGATTTAGAGTGGCAATAAAGGGAGGACCAATACCTTCACTTGGAGGGAATACAAAAGGTAAACCTTGGAAAAGGACTTCTTGAGTGGTAGTCCCATATGAGGATGCCATCTCTAAACTCTCTAATAACCCCCTAAATACCACGCATAAGCAAGCACTACTCAAACTAAAAGCAACAAGCAAACATGTGAAAGGAGTGGATAAGAGTCAGGAATCTCACAGGACAAGACAAAAGGATAACTCAAATAGTTAGAGGATTTCTAAAAGGGTCTCCCAATATACGCTAGGTATGTGGTAGCTCAAATCGGTAGTAGTGTTTTGTAATGCACAACCGTTCACAATGGGCCTTCCGATATACAATCGAGTACATGAAGTACCTTTCTATATACCTCAAGGGTATGTGAAAGGCCGTTTGATATACCGATGGTACATGGAAGAACCGCGCGAGTCCCGGGTTGTAGTGCGGACATGTAACGACAACTCCTACATTTAACAATGCTCGAACACGTCTCTAACTTATCACTCAAATTGCTAAAATTTTTAACCTAGTACTACAATTAATTTTATCTTGTGCATTAAGGTGGAACCATGGAGTGAAAACTTGAATTTAAAGAAGATGCACACTGATCTATATGATAATGCAAGTTTTCCTCTTCAATGAAATTCTACCTAAGAGAGGGAGAGAGATTTACTTTTCTTCCCAAAAATGCACACCCAAATGAAAATGCAATTCTATCTTTTCAAACAAAAAGGGAAATATCAATGCACCCCAACAATATTCAAGGCAAATAAAAAAGAGATCTAGAGAACATCAAACATAAATAAACCAAAAATGTTTCCTATCTTATCATGCTTGAAAAAGATGCATAAAAACTTAATGGAAAGATGATTTCACTAACGTCTCCAAATAAAAGTAACTCTAATGCACGCAAATCTGAAAACATATATTTCTTCTTAATGAAAGTAAGATCTAGAATTTCAAACAATCATGCACAAAACAAGAAGAAAATCATTCAACAACGCTTGCGAATGAAGAAAAGGAGAGAGAAAACTAAAACTTCTCTTTGAAACAGACAAGGAAACGAAGAACCAATCTTTCCTACCAAGCACTGAAAAAATTAGCATGCAAAAGGAAACAAGAATTGCCCAAGCAAAGAAAGACTCAAAACAACATGGATCACTCACGCATTCCAAGTCCAAAACAAACCAAAACCTACCCATGAAAATGAAATGTATATTTTCCAATTCCAACGAATAATATCTACAGAAAGAAGCAAGAGGTTTCAAGCAAAGAAAATAATGTAAACTCCTATGCAAGAAACATAAACTCTCTTTGAATGCAGAAGGAATATAACAATCAAAGTGACTGCAGAATATACACTTCATTTTCATCAAAAAGTAAGCCAAAAACACACAAAAATCAAAATACAAAGTCTGGAACAGAGCCTACCTGGCACCGCACAGATGAAGTTACTAATAGGCGGTTTTCAGGCCGAACCTCTTCTTACTCACTAGATTCAGGCGGTGGCACCGCTCCTTGCCAAAGGCACATACGCAGTTCTCTGTAATCACCCAGAACAGTAGGAGAGAGAAAAATCAAGTTAGAAATGTCAAAAAATTCATAAAAACTGATGAATCAACCACAATACAGAGCACAGAAAGTTAAGGTGGTTCAAATCTAAAGAGATCTAAAGATTTCAAACCAAAACTTTCAGTAGATCAAATGTAGATCTGACTGGAAATATAGGAGGCTGGAGCTTGGATTCGAACAAGAGTATTTCAGAAAATAAGGAAGAACAAAACGGATCTATTCCCCAGCGGAGTTGCCAGATTTGTAATCAGGAATATTGCACCTTTTTCGGATACAAGTTGTTTCTCTGGTCTGAATGGTTCAAATCTAGAACAAATGAGTGAACGACAAAGGATGAAGACCTTCCCTGAATTTTGTAAACACCTGGAATACTGCTTTGATCATGAATCTATGTACCTACAAACATCTCAAACAAACAAGAACATCAAAGCTACCAGAAAATCATCTACACATCCATACTAGTGACTAAGGAATCCAGTAACATATACATGCGATATCAAAACAACAGGTATTGTTGTAAAGGAAAGTTTCCTATGGCTAGGGTTTAAGAGGCCATCAATATACTGGGGTTGAAAGGTGGATGCATATAGTTCTGCAAGTATATATAAGAAAGATTTAGAGATAAGAAAGGTCCACACCTTATTAACTTCCAAGCTTTCTCTAGCCCTTCTCCTGCTCCTCTTCCCCAAGAGACCTGCAAAACAAGTTATACCTTCCTCAAACCAAATAGACTATATGAAAGGAGATTATATTCAATGAAACATGAAAACATAATCTGATAAATAACATCATATAATCGTAATCAAATATTCAATATACAAGACACATTGATTTGGGAAGAAGAAGGACATTACATCTTTATTAATCTTGAAAACAAGTACAAGTATACCTTCTCTTCAAGTTCGGCACCTCACGAAACCTTCATCCGGTTCTGCTGCTTCTCTTCTCCAAGGAACTTAGCCTCCAAGCTCTGTAACACAAGGAGAAAGATTCTAGGGCAAAGGTGTGGGAAAAGAGAGCTCCAAATCCTCCAGCATAACAATGCAAAGATTCAAGTCTCTTCTCATGGACCTCCCTATCTCTATTTATATGCTTAATGAAGAGTTAGGGTCGAAGACAAAGTAGTTGCAACTGAAGGAGTCAATTGCATAACTACCCAAACTACTCAAATTACCTAAATTTCAAAATACATACATACATACATACATATATATATATATATATATATATATAGAGAGAGAGAGAGAGAGAGAGAGAGACATTTTTTGGAGGCGTACACAGGTATTATATATAGACAATCGCGTACATACGTGGGTTTCCTTAAGGAAACACACATACATATCAAAAAACTCATTTTAAGGGTATTTCTAGAAATTTTCAGACTTTGGTGTCTTCTAGAAAGTTTTATCCAACACAAATACCTTTCCAATGGTGCAAAGATGAGGTCAAACGGAGTTATATAACTCTAAATATGGGTCCTCCAAGTTAGGCATTTTTTCAGTGACTTTCAATGACTTTTATGAAGTGTCGTCATGGAAGTGTCAACATGCGAAGAAATCATGGGAAAGTGGTCATAGGCAGAGATGTGTCATTTTGAGCTATAACAGATGCCCCCTAATGTATGAGGTTAGAGGGGAAGACGATAGCCGAAATGCATTATAAAGGAAACAACTGAGTATAGAGAGAGAGTAGAGAATCCAAGATGAAAAGACTCGAACAAAGGTACCTGAAAGAGAGATAAATGTCAGACAAAACTGATCTCTGGGACATACAATTCCATATACAAATCATCACCATAAAGATACAGGCAAATCCAACATATGTATAACTAATGATACTATCATGGTCGCTCAATATGCAAAAAGGCGCCATATCAAATCTAAAGGAGTCATGGCCACAAATGAACAAGGTGGATCCATACTCAACAATCGATCATAGCCACAAAAATACAAGGTGGATCTATGTCTCAGCAAAATTTCATATAAAATATAACAAGGTCTTGTGCAGCTTGGGAAATAGCAAAATGACGATGCTATTGTCGGAGCAAGGTTTTCAACCCAAACCGTCCAAAAAAGGTACGAATCCTAACCATGCGAATAAAGGAGCTGAAGTCAAGCATGGAGGAAACCGTTTGATTACCGATCAATAATAAGAACCATTAACAAACGCGAGGGAAACCACCATTAATGAAAATGGTCCCCAAGGTACCTAGTACATTCTAACAAGTGTGAATACAACAACTTGAAGTCGAACATTTGAAGAATCCATTGTAGGAGACATTAAGGTATTCCCACTACCCAATAGCGAGGGAAATTGCCACTAATGACAACAATCCCCAAGGTACTATCATAAAACTCTATATCTCATTCCCAGAGCAAGATGTGTTGCAGTTGATAGGAAGAGATCCGTTGGCAGGAAGGTATTAAGGCATCCTTCATCATCCAACACAAGGTAAGTCAAAGACTAATTGGATCTAGAATTGGTACTGAATTTCATGACAAGAAATGCTAAAGACATGATGTAATGAACTGATACTAGGGAATGTCCGACACAAAAGTTCAAGGAAACTACAGAATGGCCGACAAAGGTTTAATCCTTGAATAGTGAGCATGACACAAAAGGTCAAGGAAACTACAGAATGGCCGACAAAGGTTTAATCCTTGAACAGTGAGCATGACACAAAAGTTACTTAGGCAAATTTTGACACAAAAGGACCAACGAAACAAATCTGCAATGTAGGAGACATTGACAGATTCCCCATATAATTGGAAAAGAGACCAATTGGAGGAGTAAGAAACTCTGAATCAGGATAAGGTCAAAATACTAGGACCCAACTGTTGATAGACTCAAAACTGGTGCTTTTTTCAAGGAAACAAGACTTGTTGCCATGATATAAAAAACATGTGAATGAACTTCCCTTCCCCTCTTTTTTGTAAAGGTTTAACGAGTCCAAGAAAGCAAACTTGGGACCATCTTCATTTTTGGCAATCTCAAAGAAAAGATAGAAGAATGCTTGATAAAGCACTTATTCGCAGATTTTATGAGCCCAAAGCACTCGAGATTTTCTTGAGAGTCTGAAAACTCCTAAAAAGACTCCAGGGGCTCCTTTTTCATCCAATTTAGTCTCCTAAGGCCGGAAAAGTGTAAAACATACCAAATAAGAACTCTCTTAGCTTCTGAAGAAGTAAGGCGCACCTTTTTCGTACTTAGTCGGGGAGGTCCGAAAAAGGTTAAATTACCACCTACCCAACGCTCCTTCAAAAGCAGCATATAGCCTAAGTTTTATGAGTGTGAAGGAAGGCAAGATCACTCGGAAAGATCCATTTGAGTACGAGAAATGGGGATTACAACAATAAACTCGATGCTTTGTTCTTGGTATTTAACGAGCATGACAAAGACATGAAGTACACTCGGAATATTTTTCATGTTTAGGTCCAGAGCACAAAAAAGAGAAAACTAAGCTCATACCGGGAGTTCCTTTTCCATAAGTTTAGTCCCTTAGGTCCGGAAAAGTGATAAACCTATACCTAAGAATACTCTTCTCAATTCCGAAGAAAAGAGAGTGTTCCTTTCTCATATTATTCCACATGGTCCGAGAAAGCGATAACCTACCACCAATGTGGATTCCCATTCACATATTCTTAACGAGCTTGAACAGACAAGTTTACTCAGCAATCAAGTCTATTTTGAGGAGTCAAACCTAGCCCTAAAGAAACTCTATATTTCCCGTTAAGTTTTAACGAGTCCAGAAAAGTCAACTTGCATCCTCCTTACTGTTTTTAATGAGCTCGAAGGAGAGCAAAAAGAATTCTCTAAATGCGAGGAGATGAGTGTCATAGGCAAGTGAAACTAGTTCCAAGCGCGAGGAACAGACCTATGCATAATGCAAGGAACATGAGCAGGATAAAGACGCTCAAGGAACATCTCCTCAAGGTAAAAGGTGTCAATTTGCAAAGGCAAAAGATACAAGGCTGAGCGATGATGAGAGCAAAGATGAGGGCTTATACAACGAGCTAAAAGTGTGGAAGCCGACATCAGGCTCATAGGCGCGAGTAGGGAACATGCAAATGCAATTATAGCTTGAACAACAAGAAAAGGCCAGTAATTAGTTGTGAATCCAACTAAGAATCCTGTCTCCAAGAAACAACAGCATCACGATCACATTCAAAATAAAATATCCAATGTAGGTCACTTTGGAAAAACACATGCGACTTTGATATCTTCTATAAAAAGTAAAGTCAAGGAAGAATCGACTGAAGAAGATTCTATAGCACCAAGGCTTGAGGGTTTATAATCAGTAAGATCAACCTCAGAAGCAGAGAAAAATAAACAAGGGAGATAGAGTCTGCAAGAACAAATTCAGTATCACGGGAATTGAAAAATTCATAAGAAAAATCAAACTCATCAGGATCACTGACTTGTTGTTCAAAGGAAGAGTAAAAAGACTCAACAAGACCAACATAAAAATAAAGGTCAGGCTTACTAGGAAAATCAAGGTTAGGCTTAGTCACAACTAAACCAACATCCAAAAGAAGGTCAGACTGTATCAAAGACTCTAAGAAGACTTCATCTCAAGGAAGGAGATCATCTAAGATAGGACACATGTATAAACTTTCAAATGGATTGACAGAGTGGAGAGAAAGCTCCACAGTCTGTATAGGATGACTCACCTGGTCAACTGCTGGGACCAAGTCCTGAGAAGGTGAGCATGAAAACAGAGGCTGCTTCTCAATAGTAATTGAACGCAGAGGACATGAGGCCACATAGCTCACCTATGGCGGGGGAGTGTATATAGAAACACTGGGAATCGATAAAGGAAAGACCTGGTCTCTAGTTGGGTCAGGAGATGGATCAAGAAAATCCAACTGATCGATAGTGACAATTTCTTCGCCATGATTAAAGTACATCACGTGAAATAATGTTGACACCACAGCTTGCATGGCATAGACATAATCACGTCCAAGGAGCATATTGAAGTCCAAGGGATCTTCTATCACCATGAAGTCAACTAAGATGGTCTTCCCACCCAAAGTAATAGGTGTTTGAGAAAGAATTCCCAAGGCTATACAAGTTCTTCTATCAAACCCCAGTAAATGACTAGATGTCGACACAAGGCTGGGAGATCCCATGCCTTGCCAAGCATGACCAGACAAGATACTAACTGAGGCTCCTTCATCAACAATACAACGAGCAATCATGTATGGTTCAACTTTGACATTTATCTGGAACGGTGCATTAGAAGGAAGGCATGGCTCAACTAGGCTATCACAAACGAATAAAGCAATCCAAGAGCTTGGTGGGGGTTGTTCCAAAATGAGTTCAGTGCCCCCTTGTTCAGTAAGTTCTGAACTGGCAGTGAAGAAAATGTGACTAGGAGACACTTCACTCTCCAAAGGAAGAGTAGGATTGATCGACAATGGAATCGATTCAACTGCTTAGTGAAAGTCACTCTCCGAAGGGAGAGTGGGATTGACCAAAGATGAGATTGGTTCAATCACATCAGGATCACTCTTCGAAAGAAGAGTGGGATCGACCAAAGCTGAGATTGGTTCAACCACTTCATCAACCAAAGGTTGAGTAGGTTGTTGAGAAACTATATGTTGTTCAAGAGATGGAAATTCTTGAGTCTTGGACCACACTCTTCTCACCTCTGCGATAACAAGGCACTGGTGAGTAAGATGATCTCCCTCACATATCTTACAAGGGAACTTAATTTTGCACTTTGAACAACCAGTTTTCTCAACAATGTCAACATGACTAGCAGTGGCTGACTGTTTTCTCTTAGCATGACCTACAGAAGCTGAGATTTTTCCCCCAGCATGACCACCAGAGGCTGGGTGACTAGGTCCAACCTGACTAAGAGAGGTTGGTTGTTGAAAAACTTCAGAATGTTCAAAAATGGGATGACCATGAAACCAAACTCTTAGCACCTCCGCGATAGAAGGGCATTTATAAGTAAGGTGGTCTCCCTCACAAATCTTACAAGGAAACTTGGGCTTGTGTTTTGAATGGGTAATCTTTTCAACAGTGTTAACATGACTCACATTGGTTGACGGATTGTCTTCAGCATGAACTACAGAGGCTAAGAGGCTGACCCCAGCATGACTTGTATAGGCTAAAAGACTAGTTCCAACATGACCTATAGAGGTTGGATGGGCACCACCAGCATGAACAACAAAGTTTGAATGGTTAGGATCAACATGCTTTGCATCAATTGAGTGTGTGCCCCCAACGTGAGCTTCAGAGGCTGGGTGGATGGATCCAACATGAATCGCAGAGGTTGGATGGGGAGGTTCAAATTGAACATCATAGGTTGAACGGGTGCCCTTAGCATGAACTATAGAAGTTGAGTGACTGGATCCAACATGACCTGGAAAGGTTGGAAGGATCCCACCAGCATAATGAACAGAGGCTGAATGGTGAAGATCAACTTGACTTGCAGAGGTTGAGTGCTTAGATCCAACATGACCTACAGAGGTTGGATAGGTGCCCCCAGCATGAACTGCAAAGACTGGGCGGTGAGGTTCAACTTGACCTATAGAGGTTGAATAGGTTCCCCCTTTCTTATGTGCCTTCTTCCTATTCCTCCTTCTTTTACTCCTTTTAGACTGTCGGTTACTAGTATCAGTACGTTCACCGCATGAGGTAGAAGGAGAAGGAGAATCAACTACAAGTGAAGGGGAAGCAATGTTTTGATTCCCTTGATATAAGGAGCTTACTTGAGAAGAATCAAGACAATTCAAGGTATTTGGAGTAGAAAACAACCACACCAGTAGCCCTAGGGTGAATCCAGGTAGATTCAAGGTGGCCATCAAAGGAACACCAATATTCCCTGTGAGAGGAATAGTAAAAGGATTTCCCAGCATGGGGATCTCTTGTTTGGTGTTCAAAGGGGTGTTAGCCATAGTTTCAAACAATAAGACAAAGTCTAAGGTCAACAGGAAACCAAAAATACAAAGCACACACCTGAAGGCAAGCTAAGTATAGACAAACCACACAACACTCACTAAAAAATTCCTAAAGCCAAACAGACAAATGGGTATAAGATATGCTTTCCAGAAGAAAGCTGATAGATAGTTACTTGGTGTCCCTGTGGATGTTCTTAGGCACAAGTGGAGGAATCACCCACCACCCTCCCACACCTTCTACCGGGGTTACCTTCCAAGCCCATCCAAGGTCAACCATAAATATCCTTTTGGTGTACCTGTGTATGAACCCTAGATGTCAAAGAAAATAAAGGCTACCTTAACTATATTAACAGTCTGGGGGGACAGTCATAAGCCTAGTTCGTACGCATGGGTAGGGTAGCAAACCCTGAAACCCTGTCTAAGACAGAATCCCTAGATGGGAAAAAACCTTGGTCTACGCTTTGGAAAGGAATCAGAGGGTTATCTCCTTAGTCCAAGCCTCCATGCGACCTCTTGCTTAACTCCCATTTGAGAGGAGCTTCCCAGATACAATCAACATAGAAAAGGGTTTACCTAGTGATTGGCCAACTACGTTTGAAATTTAAACACTTGTGGGGAGTTTAAACTCCCTATCCCACAAGTCTATCCTGAGCTAGTTGGTGTATGACCCTATAAAATAAAACTTACTAATAATTTTTTAAATTATATTGTTTATTTTAAGGGTTGTTTTTAGTCAAAGGGTAAATGGCATGAAACTTATGTGGTGTCTTGACTCAAAGTTGAAACAAATTGACTAAGCAAAGAGAAATGAAATGCAAAAAGCAAAAACAATTTTCTTTTTCTTTTTCAAATAGAAACTTGAAAGCCATGAAAGAACAAATTCTTTTTATTTTTTCAAAAAGAATGATATGCAGTGTATTAAAGACAAAACCCTAATCTACATGCATATTAAACAAGTATATGTTCTTTTTATTTTTATTTTATAAAATCAAAATAAAAACTACCTACAAAGCAAAGTATGCAGATAACAAGAACAAAGCAAAAGTAACTCTGCTATACAACCACCAAACAGACTCTAGAATGCCCTAAAGTCAATGTAAACCCTACTTGGAAGGAAGGCTTGCATAAGAGACAAGTAAACTACTTTGGCATGGTGAAGTTAGCCAACAAAAGAAGAAGGAAACAAACACCAATAATCTTCTGAACTTAGACAAAGATCACTAACAAAGGATGACCATAAACATAAGCCAAAAATCATGCCAAGCAAAGGGGGTGGGGCAAAAGAGCAAAGAGAAAAACCTAATGTTATAAAAAGGCTTACCACATAGATAAAGAACAACCAAAGGGGATGAAACTAACTCCCTGGAGTCATGCACCTGTAGAGGACACCAAAAGACCTACCAAACAGCCCACAACAGCAGAAAAAAACCACAAAAATGAGGAAAAAACATTGTTTTAGGGCCACATGCAGGTTGTACTACTGACAGGTCGCATGTCATAGACAGTACAGCAAGTCGCATGTACAAGCACACACGATTTTTATTACTAACAAGTCACGTATCATACGCAGGTTGACAGTATAGAAAGTTGTGTGTACCAAACCAGACATGCAACTGTTTAGTCTGCAACTCATGTATGGGTGGAAAAAATATGAAAAAAGGTCAAAAACTGCCTTAGGAAGGCAAGGGAGGTGTTCTATCAGATTGATAAAGTGTTCCTAAGTGGCAAGAAAGACCTAAAACCAATGAAAAATACTGAAAGCAAGAAAGAGAAACCCCAACAGACAAGGATCTCCCTAGTGGAGTCACCAGTTCTGTTGTAAAGGAAAGTTTTCTATGGCTAGGGTTTAAGAGGCCATCAACATACTGGGGTTGAAAGGTGGATACATATAGTTCTGCAAGTATATATAAGAAATATTTAGAGATAATAAAGGTCCACATCTTATTAACTGAAGGTTGGTCCAAGCTTTCTCTAGCCCTTCTCCTGCTCCTCTTCCCCAAGAGACCTGCAAAACAAGTTATACCTTCCTCAAACCAAATAGACTATATGAAAGGAGATTATATTCAATGAAACATGAAAACATAATTTGATAAATAACATCATATAATCATAATCAAAGATTTAACATACAAGACACATTGATTTGGGAAGAAGAAGTACATCACATCTTTATTAATCTTGAAAACAAGTACAAGTATACCTTCTCTTCAAGTTCGGCACCTCACAAAACCTTGATCCGGTTCTGCTGCTTCTATTCTCCAAGGAACTCAGCGTCCAAGCTCTGCAACACAAGGAGAAAGCTTTTAGGGAAAAGGTGTGGGCAAAGAGAGCTCCAAATCCTCCAGCATAACAATGCAAAGATTCAAGTCTCTTCTCATGGACCTCCCTACCTCTATTTATATGCTTAATGAAGAGTTAGGGTCAAATACAAAGTAGTTACAACTGAAGGAGTCAGTTGCTTAACTACCCAAATTACCTGAATTTCAAAATATATATATATATATATATTTTGACATTTTTTGGAGGCGTACGCGGGTATTATATATAGACAGTCGTATACGTATGTGGGTTTCCTTAAGGAAACTCACATACACATCAAAAAAATCATTTTAATGGTATTTCTAGGCATTTTCAGACTTTAGTGTCTTCTGGAAAGTTTTATCTAACACAAATACCTTTCCAACAGTGTATAGATGAGGCCAAACGGAGTAACAAAACTCTAGATATAGGTACTCCAAGTTAAGTGTTTTTTAGTGACTTTCAATGACTTTTATGAAGTGTTGTCATGGAAGTGTCGACATGCGACGAAATCATGGGAAAGTGGTCACAGGCAGAGATGTGTCATTTTGAGCTATAACAAATATGTGGGATGGAAATCATCTTTGCATTAAGAATGAATGAAGAATATTACAACCATTTCCTTAGTGTTGACAAACTCCTCAACAAGACAAACACTTCATCCCCAAAAGCTCCAACTTGCTCTCTTGTGCTCTCTAATGGATTGGACTAGGTAGTCAATTAAACAGCATAACAATACCATTCAGTTCTCCCCCTCAACTATGGATATGAGATTGTATTTATAAGGGTCAATGGATAGGGATAGTTGAGAGAATTGTGGGTGAGGTGGCTCTAATATCCTACCAAGAGGGATCTCGAGCTCAACTAGCCCATATTGATAGGGATAAGGGAGGACATGAGGCTCATGATCTAGAAACCTCAAGAAACTTCTCTTTTTCCCATTTTACCTAGGGTACTACTTTTGTTCCCTTATGACAGAGCGGTTTAGGTGAGAACCGCTTCAACAACAAAGCACATCAGCGATGGCACCGCTTCTCTATAACAGGACACAGACAGTGCTGAAGAAGGTACCCCTCATCAGCCAAAGGAAAAGCATGGTGCTAGGTTTTTTCAAGTAGAATTGATATCCAAAGCAAGTTTGCACTCCAAGTTTTGGGATTAAGGGCAAACATAGGGGTTAAGAATCTCATCACATGATGGTGACGGGATTTAGGTATAATAAGTGGACACTTCAAAATGTTCACTGATCATTCTGTGCTAAATCACCTAGTCAATAAGGCAGTGTTGGGGGGGAATATGTCGGTGGCTCCTCCTATTTCAAGAATTTGACTTTGAATTCATTTTGAAGCCAGGACGACTAAATGTTGGGCCTGACCAACTATTGCGAATTGAAAGTGGGGAGGAACCCACCAACCTAGAGGACAATTTATCGAATGCGCAACTATTTGCTATAGATGTCGTCGATAAAGAATTCGATGCAATTATACACTTACTTAATACAGGGTATGCACCTGAAGATTATTCAATATGGAAAAAGAAACAGCTAATTGTCAAGGCCTCAGACTACAAGCTAATCGCGGGACATCTCTATAAGTTGGGACCGGATGAAATACTGCGAAGATGTGTCTTTGATCATGAAAGACAATGAGTAATGGCGGAAGCACATGCAGGTGTCTCAGGAGGACACTATGCCGGGAAAGCAACAGTGCGCAAGATTTTGCAAGCCGGACTCTAGTGGCCAACAGTACATATGGATACAAGGAAATACTGTCGCAATTGTGATAAATTTCAAAGAATGGGGAAACCATCATGACGCGATGAAATCCCACTCGTGCCACAAATTACATTGCAGACCTTTGATAAATGGGCAGTGGATTTTGTTGGCCCTACCAAATCACTGGGAAAACGGACCGGTGCGCGATATATCATTATTGCTTAACAAGATGGGTAGAGGCAGCACCTGTGAAAACTATACTACTGCAACTACGACCCACTTCCTCTTTGAGAACGTTATCACAAGATTTGGTTGTCCCAAAATCCTAATCAGCGACCAAGGCATGCATTTTGTAAATAAGCTAATTGTTGAACTGCTTGTAGAATTCCAAATCCAACACAATAAAACAACACCCTACCATCCTCAAGCAAATGGAACTATCGAGGCATTCAACAGGGTACTCGAGAATGCGTTGACTAAAGTATGCAAAGTGTGCAGAGACGACTGGGACCAAAAAGTCTCAATGATATTACGGGCCTATAGGACAACATACAAACGACTAATCAGATACACCCCTTTCCATTTATTCTATGGACAAGAAGCAATCATGCCCATGGAATATATTGTCCCGAGCCTACGAATTGCTACAATAACAAAGATGACAAATACTAGCGCTGTAGAAGAGAGGCTGGCACTGCTGGTTCAAATGGAAGAAGACCGTTTTATTGTAGGCTTCCATCAAAATTTGGAAAAGCAGCAGCAGAAAGTCTGGCATGACCACCACATCACAACAAAGCAGTTCAAGGTTGGTGGACTTGTTTTGATGTATGATAGTAAGTTTCTCAAGCATCCGGGTAAGCTCGAAACGCATTGGTTAGGTCCATACGTAGTTTTGCACATGACTGAAGCAGGTGCCATAAAACTACATAAGCTAGATGGAACACCAGTAATGGGCATGATTAATGGTAGTTGATTAAAACCTTATCGTGATGACTGCAGCACGGTCCCATAAAGTCGTGATGCGCAAAACAAAACAAAAAACAGCTGTCCCAAGTTGGCAAACAGCTAGCAGGCACTAACAGCCGTTAAGGGCATTGGAAATTTGAAAAAGATCCGGCACCACTACGTGTTCAGTAGCATTAAAGCCGAGGAAAAAGGCGACAAACTTTTTGATCCCATCTGGTAGAGTGTCTTAACTGCCCTGACAAATGCATAATGGAGCTTAAGCATGCCAAGGATGAGCCCATGTGATCCACTAGAGGGTCCTTCACTCTGTCCAGTCACCTTAATGACTCGTCACCTATAAGCCATCCTTGTCCTCTGCCGTATAAATTTTACATTGCTTTGACACACCAGCAATCCAAAGAGTCAATCCCACTGCATAGATCGAGCCATCCTTCAAAGCCAAAGACCTTACTCAGTAAAATATTCTAGACATAGTGAGCACTCCAATAAGGATACCTTGAACCAGTTTGGCCACCCAAGAAGATGAATAAGACTCTGGCAAAGTCAAAAGTAGTACCAAAGGCGAGGATCGTCAAAAAACTGCCACAGAGTCTGCCGCATCCATCACAAGCAGGAAGTCAACTCACACAAATAACTGCCTCATGGCCATTAGTGCAACCAACAAGAGCTCAAGTTTTTATCGCTATGCAATCCTTGAATGCCGACCCCCCAAGTTCCTCTGGCCCTGTCTCAAAAATACCCAAAGCTCGTAGGACTGACTCGGTTCGTCCATCATGACCGAAATCAGAGCTCATTGAAGAAGAGAAGAACTTACTGCTGCCCTATATATCGCCTAGGAGGCCCAGTGTCGTACCAGTAACGATAAACATTCCAGAGCTATTAGAAGAACCCACTATTCCAGAGTGCATCACAAAACCCCAGGATTCCATCATGGCCAAGCTTCAGGGTTTAAAGTTTGAATACTATGATACCCAGAAGCTAGATATCTCTAGAGATCAATTCATGATCGTAAAAGCTGGCGGTAGACGTTGTCTCTACACGAGAGTATGTGCATGGATTGGAACAGTCCGATATATTACACCTAATCCTTATGCCCCATTCGGCCGCTTTGGACCAGTCAAAATGTATGTCAAGCAGCTACTTGTGTGCTTCCATGGTGGCTACCTTTGGCTGAATAAACGATATGAAGTGACAGTGGAACTGATTTCAGCTACTACAGGACTGCCGCGCAACGGACTCGATCCGGCCCCATACTTGCATAATGAGGGGAAAAATATTGAAAAAAATGATATGAAGGCTAAGTACTAGCTTCTCCACGGTGGAAAGGGTTTTCTCATCAACTCCATTGAGGATAGTGTTGTGCAAGCAGCAGCAAAGATCTTGTGTAGCAAGGTCCTGCTCAAAATGAGGCTAGCTGAGTGCACGGCCGCAACACTAGAACTTGTCGACAAATGTGCACAAGGTGTGCACATTAACTGGTCCCATTTCCTCTTAAACAAATTACTGGATGATGCACGAGAAGCGTAGGAACAACCCACAGCTAAGTTTCACTTCTCCTGGCTCTTAATTTTAATTTCTTTTGCAGTACAGGCTCTGCCACCGGACTATCAGCCTATGGATATTCCTGTAGAGTTCCTTGATAGGCCTTACCAGAACCTATAGGACTATAAGGAAAACAAGCGCAAGACTGATGCCAGAATTATATTTTTCCTACATGGAGAAAGGCTCCAGCAAATTGTGCTCGTGTAGTACTGGCTGACTCCTGCAATAGTTGCAAAGTATCTGTTCATTCAATTCCATGCAGCGCAACACAACATCATATTGCACCTACATGGGGACCTAAAGAAGCAAGTGCTTCCCACATTCTTCATCCTCAGGGATGCGAATATTGATCAGGAAATTATAGATTGGCCTCGAGAATGGCTTTCCCATCATGAGAAGGTACCTGCAGGACGACAAGTGCGTAGGAGAATCCACCAGATAACCAAATCCAGCATGGCACCACTGCCAGTATGCAGGAGACCCAGGATGACTCCCAACAAGAGGAAGTGGACGAGGAGCAAGATCTACCCAATGCCAACCTCAACGACCCCGCTGAGAGTGAAGAATTGAGCACCGAGAAAGCCAGGAAAAAGAGGGGCAAACAGCCCATGTAAGAGGAGGAAGATGAATACACATTGAGCTTCCCACATAGCAAGAGGCAGAAAGTTAACCGGCCCCATGTCAGGGACATACCAGACGTGGACTTGACCCTTCTGCGTGACGTCATTGTCGAAGTAACAGAGAAAACTTTGGGGAAGCTCGTGACCAGGAAAATCAACTGGACATCAGACATCACCACAAAGGTTAACCAACTTGCGTAGATTGTCACCGAAGTGTGAGACACCATGCATGATGGAACCCATAGTGTCACCCAATCAGAATCCTTAGTGGCACTAATAATTCTCCCACCCCTAACAATAGAAATGCCTACGGAGGCATTGTCTAAGAAAGGCGAAGAAAGCGAGGCAAGTCTTCATAAGTTGGACACATTGATTTTAAATTTTTCAAAGTTAACTTTGCCGCAGATATACTCTATTCAACAGGCTGCTATAACAGAAATTAGAATGCGAGAAAATATATCTGCATCTCATGCAGCCAAGGAAACCAAGAAAGCAAGGGAGCGAAAGCAAGTTATCAACCGCTAGTGCGTAGATCTGGCATCCCAAGCCCAGAGGCAGGCTTCGCTAGAACAAGCAATAAAGGAGGCAGCGATGCAACTCTTCGACGAGGAAGCAGAGGCTAAGGTCGAACTAATGCATAAATTGAGATGTCTATCCAAGCTGGTCGCAAACCTCCAGAAAGAGATCCAAGAGATGAAAACCAACCCGCAACCTGGCATGCCCCCAAAAGTGTTGCAACAAAGGAAACAATCGGCAACTCAAGCTATTGCCCGGCTAAGGAAATATGATAGCATCTGTGCAGAAGCAGTGGAAACAATTGCTACAACATGGGAGCAGCTCATCGATGATGTAGTGGTAGAGCAAGCACGGCAAGCAGACTTACAAATCTTGGCACTAAAATCCAAGATTAAGAAGCTACCAATGAAGGAAAAAATCTCCAGGGGCACTGAGCTTAAGGAGCTTCTCGATAAGGCCAGAACCCTGCACAACCAGGAAAGCATGTGCAACAAGGAAACGGCTGAACAACAGGCCGAAGCCGAAAGGATAACAAAGTTAATTCAGCCAGTTCAGCAGCAAATCCACGAGTTCACTCACGCATTGGTTAGTACCTAGTTAGAACACCCAAGCAGTGGCACAGTACAGGAACTCGAGCAGCAAGCAGATGAATCTTGCTAGGAGATAGAACGGCTTACACCTATTCTGACCCAATTCTAGCAAAATGTTGGCCAGGTAGAATAGCTTGCGAAGAAACATATAGCCGCAGTGGTGATCACAGAAGAACTAAGAGAAGCTGCAGGAGAAGAAGAGTGAAACACAAATAAAGTCATGCAGGAATGCCAAGCAGAGTATCAGGAGCGTGATTAAAAAGTCCCAAACTAGACACAAAATCAACCCTTGGGCATCGACTCATCAGAACAGGCTGAAGAGGAAGTCGTATAGGCCCAAGTCGAAAAAAAAAGTAAGGAACAAGATGCGCAAGCTAAAAAACAGAAGAGACTATGCACAAAAAAAGAGAGAGAAGTTTTGGAAAAGATGCACCGACGGTGCCGACTAATAGATATCCCTTGCTTAGTGGCTCGGGACAAGCCACAAGTGAGTGTTGGGGGTCTGTTGACCTGGGAAAGGAGTATAGTAAATAAACTCATGCGCACAACCAAAGAACATATACCGCATATGCGATGGAGGCAAGGGAAGATCACCAAGGTACCAGAGGACCCACACAGGAAGATTAGAGAGGTGCGCGATGTAGGGAAGGCAAGCGCAGAAAGTGCGCAGTTAATAAATCGTTGGAAAGCGACAGGGCGTTCGTGAGCGTGGAAGTTGGCTTAAGTCGGCAGATGCTACATGAGTGGAAGCACGTTGTAAGTAAGGTCGTTAGTGCCTCGTGTCAAGTCATGATCACCACAGCTGTAGCCTTGGGGGCAGCTGATGGTGACAGTTAACAGACTACCTATAAGTAGTCGACCCAGTGTGGTCATGTAAAATGTTATAAATAGGAGAGATTTAATAGTTAGAAGGTTGGCTTTTTGTTAGTCATAATATGGAATAGGTTTGATAGAGGAGAGCTGTATACAGTTGCAAAGAACAGATCTAAGAGGAAGGTAATCAAGAATCTGCAGGAGGCAGTCAGAATAGTGCAATGGGGAAGCTCTGCTAGAGCAGTGCAGATGCTAGGCAAGTTGATCCAGGCTGTGTGCGAATCTATAGGTAGTAGAAATAGATTAGGAGAAATGAGATAGAGAGAATGAGAACTATGAGTTTGAACCTAAAGACTTATCTCAAGATTAGTCTGCATCCTGCATACTGTAAGTTGTTATATCCTTTCTCATGCCAGATGAAGAGCACCTTGGTGGTTTTTTCCAGATGGGTTTCCACGTTACTTCTTGTGTCTAAATGAATGATCGATGTGGTGAATTTTCATGTGATTGATTACTAGTTCCTTTTGGGTTCTGTTTCTGTTATTTTCTTGTAATTGGTAAATGGATAAATAGAATGCCTTGCTGAATTGAAACTGTATAAATGTATATCATTTTGTATAATTTCTGTTATGAATTCCGACTTAAGTCATAGAGTCGATTGATGTGAATCAGCTATGCCACACGAGTTGCGCCAGCTACAAGGTGGAAAGGAAAGTCAGGTCACGCATGATGACATACAATTGTGATAATTTGTGCAGAACTGACTCCTCTGTCCGGCCGCCCTGCTGCCTTCATTGAGCTCCTTGGTTGCAAGCCAAGGGACTATACTTCCTCAACAATCACGAAAACATGGTTCCGACGGTTACCCATCTATGAGATATCTCGAGTGAGACTGCACCTACTTCGCAGGTGTTGCCGATGGGGCTTGCTCTATCAGGTCGGTATCTCAGGTAGTTGTTGGATCTACAGGCTGCGCAGAACCTGGGTCACACGAGTGGGGAAAAGTGGCCAACAAATGTTATTGTTGATAACAAAAATAGGCCACACCGTGTAAATGGATTTCATCTGTGCAAATGGATTAACACCATCTGCTACCAAAGAAATCCTAAGATTACGATTTTCTTCTTTAAACTGAGGCCACTTTTCCTCCATATCTCTAAATGCAAAACCATCTACAGGAATTTGAATAACATCATCTTGACTTCTATTCCTAGCATGGTAATCCATAAATTGTGATATGTTTTTGCACCTAAACAGTCGTTGCAAACATGGAATGATGGAAATATAACGAAGAACCTTGTGAGGAACCATTTTTGTTACTTGATCTATCTGATATCTACTTATATGGCATTCTGGACATTCTGTTGCAAATTCATGATGATTATAATATATAACATGGTCATCGGGGCATGCATGAATTGCTTCATAATCCATTCCAATCTCTTTCATGATGGAAGATAAATCGCGATATGTGCGAGGTAAAATATTTGATGGTGGTAACAATATAATAGATTTAATATAATATATAAATAATATTAACGAAACACACTTCATCTATATTAATTTGAATTATGAATTAACAATACAATTATTAGAGGAATAAACATAAACTTTATCAAGATCGTATATATGTGAGGGATTATTTTACATACATTAGCATCCGTATGATTGATATGTTTGAAAGACCATTCATAACCTTCAACTTCATTATCAACAATATAGCATAGAGAATATTTTTTTGGAGCCTTCATAAAGGCGTTTGTATGCCCTATTGAGAAGAGGTATATCATGAACATCATCAAAGTCATCAATATTTTCACTATCATTGTCATCGTCATCATCCATTCTAACATTAAATGAATCATGGATCAATGTATTTGTACCATCATCTTCAACTACGTTATCAGTATGATCATCTTCTTCGATATGATCAATCACTTGTTCTCCATTAAACATAAATGCTCCATGATCCTCCAACACTTATTCTGAAAGAACTTCCTCTAGACGATATGTCGTAGGATGTATTTCCTTTATAAATACATGAATACATCAATAGTTAATAGTTAATATAGAAACTATTAAAATAATACATACATTTAGCAAAGCAAAAAAATATAAAAAAAATTATAATGTTAAACCTACAAGTGGACGATAACCATTCCCCCCCTCAGCGTGTCCATGTTCCCTACAATGTTTTGTGGTTGTTGCAATCAATATTCTTCTCCTCTTAAATCCCCTGCATTGACTACATGGACAATAACATTTCGCATCACCCGTTCATTTCACTGCATCCCATAGTCTAGCAAGCAATTGTCGATTTTCTTCGTTTGGATCAGGAATATTGATATTTGACATTTTATCACAAACTTCATGAATGAATACTATTGACAATCTTAAAAAATCAAGTTCCACACATCACAAATTTCTCAAGCGGTGGTTTTGTCAAAGAATAAAAAATTACTGCAAACTGTCTGTCAAAGAAAAAAAAAATTCCCAAACTAGTCGTTGAAGAATAAAACAATTCCTCAAACCTTCTGTCGAGGAATAAACAATTTCTGCAAACCACTTGTTGCTTCTATAGAAAACATGTTGGAATGTTAAAAAATGTTTATATTTATAATTCCACGGTCGTCGGATATCTAACGACATGAACCTAGTTACCGTTGCAAGTAAGCCTTTTTCCAACTTCAAACAAGTATCATGGGATCATCAAAATTTTGACAATAACACCTTCCCTTGTCGTCGAAAATCCGATGACCATCTCTTACAATGACATCGCAAATCCGACGCGATGACGTCGCAAATCCAATGACCATGTTCGTCGAAAAACCTACAAGGCATAAAGTCAAAAATTTGACGACCCTACATGATGACAAAAAAAATTTTGGAACGTACATTACTTTTCATCATTGCAATCCAACACAATCGTACTTTACGTCAGATGTCGTCGGATTTTGGGCTCAAATGCTATTGTGCATCGACACATGGGTAAAATTTGTCAAATCTGTCCGAAAGGAGTTCTATCCACCCAAGTCCTTTGAACAACAGTATAAGAAGTGTCAACATCTAAGGCAGTGGAAAGAATAGTCCGTACAGAGTTACAACGATGATTGTTATCGACTCATGGCTAGACTGAGCATCCAAGAAGAAGAGAAATTGCTTGTCCTGAAGTACGTCAGTGGTTTATCCTTGTACATTTAGCAAGAGATGGAGTTTCTAACTGTCAGCATGCTTGAGGATGCATTTCATTATGCCAACAAGCTTCTAGCTAAACAAAAACGGAATATATGTTTCGTGAATAAGCCAAAAGGTCAAACATCTGAGAAGAAGTCACAAGCTAACACTAAAAAGTTCAAGAATCCTTCTCAACAGACTTCGCCAAAGCCTAATCATCAAAAGAAGAACTTTCAAAAGGATAAGAGGAATTGTAGCAAACAGAACCCTACCGAGAAATGGTGTGATTATCACAGTTCATCATGGCATGATATGTCAGAATGCAAAGCTTGGATGACATTTTTGGAAAAATTGTCAACATCCAACTTGTTCGACAGAACCCTAGTTGAATCTGATCCAGATGGATCAGCCCTCCTGGCTTCAACCTCAAGCACTCTGACAGCCTCGACCATCGTCGATGAGGAAGAACAAGAGTGCCTATTCCATACACGGATATGGATTCAAAACAACCCATTACATCCGATTATGGATAACGATAGCCAAAAGAACTTTGTTTCTAAATATCTTGTGAAGAAATTAGGTTTTTTCACCACTCCACGTCCTCATCCTTACAACATCGATTGGATGAAGGATGGGAAGGAACTAAGGATCACACGACAATGTTGACTCGCCTATTTCATTAATCCTTTTGAAGATGAAGTACTTTGTGACGTGGCACCTCTTTTCGTATTCGATGCCTTATTGGGTAAACCCTACCTATGGGATTAACACAGTACATATCAGTCACGGCCTCAGAAGGTGATTGTCAAAATCTGAAACCAATGGTATGGAATACCATAATGACAACCCACATCAATGATTTCTATGACATCTTCCAAACAAATGAATAAGATTATCAATCATGCTCAAAAATTCGCATTAATCATGATAAATCCTCAACATTCCAGGAAGATTGCATCAACGAGTCGACTCATTGACCAGCGCAACTCTTGACAAAAACAACAGATCGAAAACATTCTTGAAGAATACCAGAACATATTTCAAGCTCCAGACGAAGTACCTTTGCACTGTCAGGTAATACACTCCATTGAACCTGTTCTTGGTTGTTCATTACCTAATGCATCAGTTTACAGAAGATCCATTCTTGAAAATGAAGAGATTCATAGACAAATCTAGGATTTGATCGACAAGGATCATATCTGCCCCAGCTCCTCTCCTTGTGTATGTCCAGTCGTCTTAGTTCCAAAGAAAGACGGGACTTGGCGCATGTGCATCGACTACCGGGATCTCAACAAAATTTTAGTGAAGAACAAATACCCTCTTCCATGGATTGATGAACTCATCGACAATATGAAAGGTGCTAAGTTCTTTACAAAACTCGATCTCAAGTCGGGATACCACCAGATTCCAGTCGAGTACATTGATGTATGGAAAATGACTTTCAAAACCAAGGAAATATTGTTTGAATGGTTAGGCATGCCTTTCTTCTTAACCAATGCACCTACAACCTTCATGCGATATATGGATGACCTTCTATGACCTTTCATCGGTAAATGTTTCATTGTTTATCTCAACAATATCTTGATTTTCAGTCGATCATGGAAAGAACATGTCAAGCAACTTCGACAAGTTTTCGACACTCTCTAGCAACATTGGCTATATCTGAACATGGACAAATTCTCATTTGCGATAACCAACATCAAGTATTTGGGGTATGTAATTGACTCTGCAGGCATTCATGTCGACCCAAAAAAATACAGATCCTCAAATATTGGCCCATTCCTCAAAACATTCATGAACTAAGAATTTTTATTTGTTTGGAGAATTTCTATCGACGATTCATACCTGGCTTCAGTCACATCGCATGGCCTTTGAATCAGTTGACGAAAGGAAATGGGGAAACTATATTCAAATGGAAACCGACACAACAACAAGCTTTTGAACAAATAAAAAACAAGCTTTGTACTGCACCAGTACTTGTGTTACTTAATTTCCATCAACCCTTTAATATTGAGACAAATGCATCTAACTATGCCCTTGGTGGAGTGATCACTCAGCCGGGTCACCCAATCGCGTTTCATTCCGAGACTTTCAGCGACATAGTTAGAAGGTACTTGATGTATGAAAAATAACTGTACGCCATTGTGCAAGCTCTTAAGCAATGGAGACACCACATTCTTGGTAGGGAAACAGTCATCCTCATTGACCATAATCCTTTGCAGTTCACTCTAACTCAGTCGAAACTACAGACAACCCAACAATTTCAGTTGGTAATTAAGTATCGGAAAGGTAAAGCCACAGCCAATTGTCTCAGCATACCACCCATTACTCTACTATCTACAATGATGAGTATGTAGGGTTATGACACCACTACTTGGCCGCAATTATATTCGGTAGTCTATGATTTTTCTACAAAATATCGACATCTTCAGACCGACAAGTTGTCGATTTCCAACTACATCCTAAAGGACACCTTGCTATACAATCTTGGACAACTTTGTGTACCGATCGGTGAGCATCAACATAAGCTCATTCGGGACACGCACTACAGCAAGACCGCAGGGCATTTTGGAATCACAAAAACATTTTTTATCCTCCAAAAGTATTTCTACTAGCCTTCACTTAAATATGACATTAACAAGTACATTCAATTGTGCGTGGTTTGTGCCATTGCTAAACCATAGAATCGACGACAAGGGCTGTATGCACCCCTTCCAATTCCTAGTCTACCATGGGAATCTATTTCTATGGAGTACTTGATGGGATATCCTACTACCAAACATCACCATGACACGATACTAGTAGTAGTCAACATATTTTGCAAGATGGTTATACTCATACCATGTAACAAGACTACGAAAGCACAACAAACTGCTTAGATCTTCTTTGAACATGTGTGGAAAAACTATGGCCTCCTGATGACCATTATTTCTTACTGAGATGCCAAATTTGTTAGCACATTTTGGCAAACCCTCTGGAAACAACTCGACATGAGACTTTCTTTGTCAATAGCCTTCCATCCACAAACAGACAGACATATGGAAGCTGTAAATCACTTAGTCTTACAATTGCTTCGTATGTACAACCACAAGCATCGTTGAACATGGGATGACATCCTTCCATACATATAGCACAGCTACAATCGTGTTCAACACATCTCTAAAGGAAAGAGTCCATTTGAGATCTGTTACGGATTTCAATCCTCAGTGCCTATCGACTTAATCATTTCCTTGGCATAGTCGAATGACACCGACTTCGAAGGACGAGAAATGGAGAAAGCATTGAAGTTCAGAGATCAAATCTACAACATCCAGAAGCAAGCACAGAAAATTTTGAAACGATCAAATGAAAAATCTAAGGCCCGACATGACAATCATCATATTCCTCATTCATTCCAAATTGGGGATTAGGTCTGGTTACATATAAATAAGGAGTGCTTCACTGGTCCATACATAAAGATGAAACCTTTGCGATATGGTCCATATAGTATCCTTCAATAGATTGGAGAAAAAAAAATTCATCTCGACATTTCTGCATGCCTTGGCCTACATCCCGTTTTCAATGTAGATCTGCTTCGACCATACCATGCACCATTGTTGGAACAGAACGACTTGCAGACAACAAAAATCGAAGACATCCATTGTGATGTTTAGGAACCTCTTCTTTGTGACACCATTGTGGGATGATGCATATGCCTTACAAGGATGAACTCCATTCCCTTTTTTCAAGTGGCTAAAGCTGGACAAATCCCCATGCAAGGAAAATGGTACTCTGCTGATGAATTCATGGACAAGTTTCCTTACCTGAACGAATACACAATGGAGACCATTGTTTCTTAAGGAAGGAGGAATGATCCAACCACAAACCAACAGGTTCACCTTCGACAGGTTCACCTTCGACAAGTTTTCCCTTGACAAGTTCACATTCGATAGGTTCGCCCTTGACAGGTTCGCCTCGAATACAGCATACCAACGGTTCGCCCTTGACAGGTTCGCCTCGAATACAGCATACCAACATGCTCTGCGACGGTTGAACTTCTAACCGTGGTAACTTCTTGTAACTGAACGCAGCAGTTAGTCACCCAAACGTCTCAGCATCCTCTATATAAGAATATACATTATGTAATATAGACATCTTTCTGATCGTCATCTGATTCCTCCATCTTTCATGGAGCATAAGTAATAAATTGGTTCGAATTCTTGCATATTATTTGTGTGTATATTTCTTGTCGAGCTAGTGTGTTTCCTTCTTTGTTTTTCCTTTTTGTATGCTTCCACCACAACAAATCTCTACTCATTCATTTGACTGTTGTCCCTAATGTGCACTTGGGCATGACCTAGATCACATCTAGTAGACTAATAAGAGAATAGCAGCAAGACTTGGGACATACAAAACATTATTGAAGGAACCATGGTCAAAATATATGCTACCTTTAACCTTACTTTCAGTTTCTGAGTTGTCTTCCAGCAAAATATTTGGTCCATTTGAATCATCAAGAGAGGAGAAGGTCTCTCTTGCTGAAGTCGTGTTCCTAGAAGCTTCATAATCAATGATAAAGGAAGGATATATTTCAGTGCTTGCAACTAGGGCGTGAACTCTCTTCTTGTCTTAGAAACTTGATCATCCTTCCTTATTCTTTGCGCCATCAAGAAGGGAGATGTTGTTCCTCTCCAGGATTTGAGTCAACATATCATTCTACTTCTTCATTCAAGAGCTCCCAGGATGAAATCCCTTACAACACTATGCACACTTGCTCATTTTACCTTTACCTTTCTTCTTCTGGAAGTTATTCTTCTTGGAGTTTGAGGATTCCTCATGACACTTGGACTTGTCTCCTTTTTTATCTAGAGGCTTCTTACTCTTCTTATTCCCTTTGGAATCCACCTTGGAATCTCCAACAACCAAATCTTGATCTTTGGAAGGGTTGATTGTGCCCATCATGACCAATTTGTCTTGCTCCTAAGTCAAGGATTCCATGAAATCTTCTAGTTTCGAGCTATCAACTTGGTGGCATGGAAGTTTAAAACAAATGCCAAGTAGTCAAGTCCAAGTTTTGAAAGGATTCCATAGACTAGTTCTTCATCTTCTTTATACATACCACACTACTTCTACTACAAAACCATGGATTTGAATTTGGAGAAGTAGAGTTGCAAGGATTTGAAGTTGCTTGGACTCAGTGCAATCAGCACGTTCTCCAGTTGATGACCCCTAAATTTATTTGTCTTCCTAAATCAACTTTTAAGCTTCTCCCATAATTCATTTAGTGATGGAAATCCATCAAGATGGAAAAGAAGGTCTCTGGAAATGTTCAGACACAAGATACCATATGCCTCATCTCTCCTATTATTCCATTTGATCTTCTGTCCTGCTGCATTAGTCTCAACTTCAGTTTCCATGGTCACTCTATAGAGGCCTTTACTCCTCATCAGAATCTCCAGTTGTTCCTTCCATTCGAAATAGTTGAATAGAGTCAAGGTGATATTTCGAGATTGATCCATTCTTCAGCAACTGCGCCCTTGAACAGACAGAATGAGCTCCCAGTGAGTGATGTTAACCCTAAAAAATCAATCATAACAAGAGAAAAATCAAGCTACCAAGTATCTGATACCATGTGGAAACTAATCCCAAGCTTAGATCAATTGAAATCACAAAATTGCTTGAAAAACATGCAAGAAACACTCAAGAAAGGAGACTGAATCACTTGAATAACACAAACCGTTCTTATATTATTTTACACCAGCCATCATTATATATTAATAGGTTGTTCAATCATGTATATACTCCAAGGATTCGAAATAATAAGTATTACATTTGAATCGATACAAAAGTAGGCTTACTAAACTAGTCAAAATCCCCCATAGGTGCATAAAGCACTTTCCTAATATGTCAAGAGGATCATGAATTGGTTGAATGAGTTGCTACAGATTATAAGTGAAGGAAAGTGGTATTTATCATGCTTTTCAGTCAGGAAAAGAAGGAGGGTGTTTTCTTACAAAAAACAAGGCAATCTACCTTAAAACTAGCTTTACCTTTTTCCTTAAAACTGCAGAAAAAGATGGAAACTATGGATAACATAGGAATGTGCACTTACTAAATTGGGAATTCTGTTAGTTGATATAATATTATCCAAAATCTTTCCAAAGCGCTCCAAGACGAAATTTTGGCATGTTTGACCATATAAATGTAAGTGGATGCAAACTAGCTAGGATAGGACCATGAAAATTAATTAAGAAAAAGATTAATTATTTTGTCCTAAGTATGGGAATGGGTTTTGATTATTCCAACACTTCAAATCATAGAGGAATGCAATTGGTTATCTTACTTAGATCTGTTATTATCTTGAAATATGAACATATTCGATAAAGCATATTGAATAGACACTTGTAAATTTATCTAGATTTTTATTTTAAAACGGAGAGGAGATCTTTGTGAAGATTCTCTCAACTCTAGGATGAAGCAATTATAACTATACTAGTTTATCAAAAAATATCTAATAGTATATAAATTGAAGCCTCTCAGCTCTTCCTAATAAGTATGAGATTTATGCAATAGATGAAGTCTCTCGGCTCTTCCTATTAATTCTAAGATTTATACAATATAGGGTTTGATTTATAGTTGATGTAGCTTAGCATAGGGAAACAACCTAGAGAAGATTGGTTTACCATTAGAATTTCTACATAGCAAAGAGATCTATGACTTCTACTTTTCGTACATAAGTAATTAACTTATAAACTAAGAAATTATAATTAAACGAGATAAAAAGAATAATAAATGATACATGTTAAAATTATCAGTTTGTATTGAACAAAATTTAATTATACTTTCAGGATGTAATTACCAATACTAAAACAGTCGATAAATTTATTAAGGAACCTATCACCACTTTCAGGAAAACAAAACTAAAATTGGCATTCCTCCCAACCTACTCCTAGAGCATCCAAAACTTAATTGCTCCAGAACCCCCGATCCTGTTTGTTGAAGAAGAAGGGAAAATTATGATTAATGCACCATATATTTGAATCAATAGATTGTATCCCTGTCTATCACCAGCCTCCAACTTATTCAGTGGACATACTATTTTATAGTATTTTTCCTAGGACATGGTCATTTATGAGCCTCCTATTATTTAGGGCTCCACAAGGATTCTTGACCTGATTTTGGGAACATGACTCCTCCCTCACTTGAATTTTCACTCAGGATTTTTCTCCATTTGTCATTTCCCCTTGTGGATCAGCAAACACTCATTTAACAACTACTCCAGTTCTGATTCCTCTCAGTATTTTAATTATTCAAATAATAATAATCCATTATATTCATTTTGAGTTTATTGTCAAAATATGTTTTTTAAATAATAATTCAAAGTAAAATAAACAAATTAACAGTTATTATGTCTGACTTCCACATATGTTCCTATGAAATCTCATGGATGTATATTAAGTTGTTGTGGTCATTTAAAATGATGGAGCTAATTGTTCAAATTCTTGAATAAAATATGTGCACCCAAAAACCATATGATCATAAGAAACATTTGCATAAAGTATCATTGATCTAAATATTGCAAGAGAAGATACAAATGTATCATCATCACAATCAATTTCCATATGTGCAAGAGGAATTTCAAAAAATATATATGTGTGTGTTTCATCCTTGAATATTGGCGGTTGAAGTAGTTAAAGTTTTATTCACTTGAAGTCTCTTACACCTACATGAGGGACTCTCTCATAAATGCATTTGAAAAATCCATTGAATTGCAACAACATATTTTCTCCATGAAAGAAGGCTAGTTTTATTAAGTGAACTATTGTGTTTGCACGATATTTTCAAAACTGCAAAAATCCCTCTGATCAAATCATTATTATTGTAGAGATCACATAGTTCAATAATTGATGAGATCAGTCCTCACAAATATTATCCATCACAAAGTGTTTTGAAGTGTTCTTTTTCTTCGATTCAATAACTAATTATAACTAGAAAGAATATTCTTCACAATCTGTAGCTTTGGGGATCTACTTTGGTGGATAGCATCCACTTATTCCATGGGAATATTGAACTTATAGGCATATCTCGTGATCCATGCATTATAACATTCCAAATTTTTAATAATTGGTATATCCTCACATCTTTTAGTTTTAATGAGTATGTGAAGAAGCTACTGAAGATTGGTATCTGATTTGGAGTTGAGGTGACTATTGTTACTCTCTTGAAGGAAGTCAATTCCTAATTTGCAAGAAGATCACCTTAGCATCAAAACACTGAGATGATTGGAGCATCATCAATCACCTGAGGACTTGCAGGTAAAGCATTCAATTTGTGAATTTCAGATCAACTTGAGTATTGTCATCAAATTGTAACTTGTAAAATATCATTTATGTAAGTTCACTTGTATTTTCGAACATGCATTTTTTTCCTATAAGTGTCAAATCAAAATAGATCTAAATTATAAGTGGGTGCATTTTCAATAGAATCTGGTGCCTTTCATATTTTGAGTTGTATTTTTAGTTCTTGAGTCTTATAGTGAAAGGTTATACTTAAAAGAAACCCTTTGTGTCTTTTTCTAGTAATTAAATTGATCAGACTATAAGATTATTAGAGTTACTAAACACTCTAATACTCACTAATATTGATGATACAGTCTCAATGAGCAAGGAAACTCTTCAATTTGTTCTAACTTGTTTACAACATTAACAATACATAACTAAATTTCTTTAACTTGAAATATCATTGATCCAACATGACTAATTACATCAAAATAATCAACATTCTAAACCTATTCTTGTTAAGAACACTAACTATCCTATACATTCAGAACTATATAAGCAAATGGTTTATTCTAGTTCAAAATAAGTTAAAGATGAAATTTTTCATACTCATATTTCATCTACACTTTCCAAGCCCATCATTAGAGATTGGGAATAAATCCTTCACAACAAGCATAAAACCAGTCTTGGATATGACAAGGATGTGTATTTTCACATTACTAATTATTCCAAACCTATCTAATTCCATAGGATTGGATTCATTCAATAAATTCCATCTTCACCTACTTCAAATTTTTAGCATATTTTGAAATGATAGCATTGTCTTTGAGTTCGTCACATGGAATATTAGTATTTTGCTCCCCATGTTTGTGTGCAAGGTGGAAATAATTTTCATTCTTTGGACAAATACTTCATACTAGAGAAACTTCAAAGATAGAAGATTCACTATGTGTGGATTTCTTCTTAGTAATGGTCGTTAACATTGAAGAAGATATATAAGTCATACCAAAGAGTTCATTCACAAGTAATGACACATATTTTAGTTGATATAGTTTCTACTTCTCATCTTATTCCTGATAGGTGGGAATGACTTACAGCGAGAAACAATTAAGAAAGAACAAGAAAACATGAACTAGAGCTAGAGCCATATCCAGAACCTTGTGTTAGTTTCAAATCCTCGAGCTAAAGCCACATATCCAAATTTAGAGATACATCCATAGCCAAAGTTAGAGCGATGTTCCATGTGAGCATGATTTGGTTTGTGTCACATCAAACCAAACATTTATTAGAAGACATCATCTTCTTCTAGACATCGGTTCGTTGTGGTGCTCTTATAAGTGAATAAGAAGAGTCATTAGAAACTTGTCCAAGACACGCCTTGGAAACTAAGGGTTATAGTGATTGTATTTATATGAACACATCATTTATAAAAAGCACCTCATTATTATCTATTTCATGAGTATTTTCCTTGAACATGTGTTCCAAAAAACCTTTCTTATAGACTAGTATTCATTTGGAGAAATACATGCATCATGGGTGATCCATTATGGTATTAACATTGTGAATGCTACTTGTTTAATAAAATTTGATTTTTTGTTATAAATAAGAACTAAGTGCAATGGGTTAGATTGATAACTAAGTGCCATTGACAAATCGGTCGATATAACCCATGTATTTTGTATATAAAAAAAATCCATGAAATGGAGGAGATCTAAATTGACATGTTAAACACATGTATATATCCCCATACTTATATAAGGATGTTGGATGCCTCCAAAATCCATGTTGATATAGAAAAGTGAATAAATCATTCATGCAAGTCGAGGATAGACAATGTAGGAAGAAAATTTCCAATGGAAAGATCAATAAATGTCTTATGAAAGAAAAAGGATAATCTAAACTAAAGAACTACGGACCTCAAGTGCAAATTAGCCATCAATAATGAGGAAATAACAACCATACATGATCCTATAAAATTTTATACATAATGAAGGTTAACTAACACATCTATAAACTATGATGAAATGTGAATGGACTCATATCTTCAACATGTATGCAATAGGATAACCATACACTACACATATGAAGTATGGTTAAGAATGTCAAAATGTTGGATTATATGGATCTTTACAAGTAATATGAATCAAAACATAAAAACTAACAAATATTTCTATTTATAAAGTTAGGGATTATTCCAAGGTAAAAGAGCCATGAAATCATAACGATATCCTATAGTGCACTAAAGGGAATTTCCATGTTATTGAATTTGTGTTACTAATTTTGACATATATGTAATTTTGGTTTTGATAGTTTTAAATCTTATAAGTTATATAAATGTTCTAAATTTTATGGTAAAAACTCAATTTACTAATCAACTTGTTATTCTTGAACCATTAATGTATGTTTTTAGTATTACTTAGTCCTTATATGATTGTAATGGAGATTACATAGTAACAGAATTACAAGACAATATTTTGTATGGGTGAATTATTAGTTATGACATGGAGTAAGTTAAAATGTGGACAAACTAAACATTTTTGCCATTAAAAAAATCTTCCAAAAAGGTCAAAAACTTTAAATTTGTTCACTTTTTAGTTCACTATTTTATAGTATAATTAAATTTCCTTTAAAAGTCGTCATGTAATCACTAAAAAAATCAGCTAACATATATTTGTTACATAAAAACTTTTTTCAAATACTTATAATATAAGTACATATAAAAGTTGTTATGTAATCACCAAAAAATCAGCTAACATATATTTGTTACATAGAAACTTTTTTCAAATACTTATAATATAAATACATATGAAACTTTAATTGACTACTTCAACATAATTTAATTTCATTGAGATGATTCATTAATAATATAATACATAAAATATTAAGAATGTGTAAATTTTTACCATAACATACTTTTATTAGTGTGAAAAGAGATTTGACTAAAGGGTTTAGATAACTATCTAAATGTAACATTCTGAAAATAATTTATTTAACTGCAATAATTAATAATATATAATACAAATTATTGATGATAGGGAAATGGGCAGTTATGACTATAGCATAAAAACAAAAATTATACACACCATCATTATGTGCATTTATTGATTCTTAACATTAAGGTTGTAGTTTTGTTAATAGTTAGTTTGAAAAGTTGTATATGAAATTTAAAATAGTTTGACGAGTTAATGATTAGTTGAAAGTATAATTATTACCAACAGTGTAATTTGATTAATATTTTAAAACTATAATAGTAACAGAATCATGATTTTGTTTTGTTTCATTAATGCTTAGAGTTGAGAAGGTTATTTATAGATAATTATGTGGCCTTTAGATGTAGTATTCATCCATAGTAAGATATTGTTTGTGAAGGAGCATTTGAGAAGAGATGGGGTTTGAGGTTAGCCATATGCAGTATCAGCTTCTCATTATTTTACTATTTCTGTTTATGCTTATTTGTGGGAATAGTCATCTTGTATTGGGAGTTCTGCAAACAGGTATTTTGATATTTTAATAAGTAGAACTAGATATTATGAACAAGAGCCACGTGGTGGCAATGTTCCCGACATTGTTACATGTTGTTTCAGGTTAACTTCAAAGCTCCATAAAGCTTAGCATCCGAACCTGTATCGAATCTTTCCATGATCAACAATAAACAAAAACAGTTTGTTTTATATATATAAATTTTTTTTAGGTTTTATTTAAAATTTAACAATGTAAATAGGTTTGATAGCTAATATTAGAGCTCAAGGGGGAGTGGCTTGGATGAGTGATCGTGGGCTCATCAAGGAAATTAAGCCTGTTGTGACCATCCTTGTCATGGTCAAGGCAAGAATAGGTCATTTTGTTGAAGCCCAAATTATTGAATCAATTGGTATTGATTACATTGATGAGAATGAATTGCTCACTGTTGCAGATGACATGCACCATATCAACAAACATAACTTCCATATACCATTTGTCTGTAGATGTCAGAACCTTGGTGAGGTGGTGAGAAGGATTGCCGAAGGAGTTGCAATGAACATGACTTAAGGAGAAGCTGGCACTGGTAATGTTATTGAGGCAATAAGACATGTGAGGTCTGTATTAGGTGATATACGGAAGCTTCAGAGCTTAGACAACGATGAGGTTTTTACCTTTGCCAAAAAAATTGTTGCTCCCTATGAGCTTGTGAGGCAAACCAAGCTGATTAATTTTATATAGCTTTTATGTAAAGTTTCCAATCTGATTAATGTTGTATATTGGTCTTTACATACAAGCCTTAGATTGTTTTGATGCAAAAGATAATAGTGTTTTTTTCAAACATATATCTAACTTTTTGGCTGTTTACAAAACATAAAACCAATGTAAAAGATGATTCATAAATGAATATAAATTTCGCTCTTGTTTACGAGGAAAAAATATTATTGATACAAACTAACATTATAATTACACTTTTAAATACATATTGAAAAAAAAAAGTGGTCGGCAGAAAACAATGCATCTTAGTGTAACGAATTGAACTTAGTGAGTCACTTTAGGGATGACAACTTAGTGTAGTCCCAAATTGGACATAAAGTTGATGCAATTATGAACACCCGAATTGAACAGGGGCATTAATTTGATAGGTTTAGGGCATTTGATGGGATGCAAGAGTGACGAAGAGTAAAAGTTCATATTAAGACATTGACGTGGATGCTTTCTTGGGCATTTAGTTAGTTGTTATTTCGGATGTTATTAGGACATTCTATTAGTTGTTACTTGGGACGTTATTGTGGACATTCATTGTGGCGTAGTAGGCATTTTCAACATAACGTATCAAAATTTGAAATGGAAACATTACAGTATAGTAGTTGTCAAGATCCATTAATGAAATTTTGAGAGACAATATCTAGGTGTTGAATTTATTCATTCACATATTGATCCTTGCCATGAGCTATTAACTCAGGAGAACAAATTAAAAATAACATTTACATAGTATTAGAGATCATTTGCAGACAATGTGATCTGTTTCACATTGAAAATATACTGATAGCTTTGGTCCTATATACCATTGGTTTTATAATCTAATAGTTTTTGTCTTATATACCACTAGTTTCTTTCTAAATGACCATATAACTGCTGGTTTCTTTTGAAAATACATCATTTAACTAATGTAGTTTATGTACTAATACATATTATTTCGTCTTTTCATTTTGCAACATGACCGGTTCTATGAAAGCTCCAGATTTTTTCCCTGGTATGAAAGGTGCAGATAATAGGTCATCCGATATAGTTAGTCAAAGTTTACAATTGATCTATAGGTAGCACCGGGTTTCCAATTCTGGGGAATGACATTAACTGCTGTGAGTGTTTTTCTAGAAGAGAGAGTAGTCAAACGAATAGAGAACGGAGCCCGTGAAGGCTGGCTTCCACTGATATACCAATCTGCACCTGAATTTCTCCGCATTGCTTGCCATAAATTAGAGTTTGCCTGCACACAACAACAAAAACTATAATCCACTGCATGCGAATTAATACATTAAGACACCTCACAATTTAGGAACACAGGTGACAGGCTGATCTACGTACTTGCTTTAGAGAGACTGCTCCAAGATCGCCATCTCCATCCTCATATTCAACAAGGAATGCGAACCAATAAGGATTGGAGCCTTCGTTAATTTGGAAGTGAATCTTTTGTCTTGAATACTCGCAAGGTGCTCTGTGGAACATAACAATAACAAGTGATTAATAAAACGATGCATTGTACTATAATCATCATATATTCATAGTTTAAGAAACATGAATGTATCTGATACATCGATAAACTTTATATATATATATTAATATTAAGTGGAGGTCATTTGTAACTTTTTTTATTACTTATAAGTGGATGGAGGTTGATCTCCACTAATCGTAGATTGGGTCAAATCTCAGACTTGAGCATCAAAATGTCTCTTAGAGAAGCATCAAAATGTCTCTCAGACATACTCTCACACAAGTGTATGTGTATTGTCCAGCACAGATTGATTTCATTGGTGAGGGTGGTTGATGTATGAATAACCAGCAGTTTACTTTATATCTTTCCAATCTTCCCTTACTTTATACACAGCGTTACACCTTACTTTATACACTGTTGCTGGGCTGTAGGTGGCAACAGAATTTGTTATTATTCTGATTCAAATCAAATCTCAAACATTGAGATCACTCAATTTTCATTATTCAAAATGATTTCTTGCCAGTGATTAGTTTTAACTTTTCCATTCATCCTGATTCAAATCAACGTTTGAACTCGAGTGTATCGAGACCCAGTAGTAGCCAGCGCAGATCCCTTTCAAGAGAAAGATTGAATCCTATACAGTGTTACTGAAACAGAAATAGCAATAGTTTGACCCACGGAGGAGAAAGCTTAACA
>LPNX010647148.1:326419-379044 GCA_001517045.1 Pseudotsuga menziesii | reverse complement strand
TCGTCAGTAATCACCACAGTCACTGGCTTTGCTGAACACAAAAGATTGTTAGTGCATTTTACCTGCATATACAGACAAACAAATTTTAGAATCTAATCCCAGGCTAATGCAAATTTTGTTATTGTTTTCACCAAGGTCAAGATGGGGATATTCTATTATTCAATTTAATATACCTGATAGCAAGCTCCACAGCCTCCTCCTCCTTTGAACAGATTTGCACTCCCTGCTGGTACTTTTGATCGGAAAGGTTTCAGTTTCACTTGGCTTCCATATCCGCATGCATCGCCTGTAATTACAAAGCAAAACATAAATACCATTATTTTTTAATCAAACGTCCATATATCTTGAATTTCCAAAGGACAACAGTCATATAAATAAGTTTTAAAAAATTACTATGTTTGCCCTTACCATCGTTTCCATCTCCATGTGGATTGCCATACCATGTACCAGTGGCTTTCTTCCACTTTGTCTTCTGTATTGCTAATTTGTGTTTTCCAATTAAGACATATGGAGCAACAGCAGCTTTAGAGCATAGCATTACACATGAAGTTCCAAACACAGCTACGAAATAAACTAAAGAAACTAGTCTCAACTTCCTCATTTTTTTAATGAAAGTAGTGGCATAAGCTTAAGCTAAGACTAGTTGAAAGAAATAGGTTCGTCAGAAATTGAAGAGTAACCCCAATTTAGAAGAGAAAAGAATGTAACGCACGCACCTTCGGGGCATGCAGGAGATCAAGTGTAATGCACTGGTTGCTGCATGGTTTTGTAATATCTGTTCTATCCAAACTTCTTGCCTGCTCCGATCCAAGTATCCCAACCCAGTGTCCAGTAGCTAATTAAATCATCTGAGTAGTGACGGACAATAGCCAACGTTGTTTGGGGTGAGGCCCGGACACTGATTGATTGATTGATTCAATTGATTTTGGTGCATGCAGTAGATCAAGTGTAACACACTGGTTGCTGCATGGTTTTCAAAGTGAGTGAGTGCAAAATTTTTTGGCCAGCTTCCATACGAGATAGGACAATGACCTAAAAGTATTAAGAATCCAAGACATGTGATCGGCTATTGCAGGAATATGAAGACACCGGGACAGCACTGCTGTGGGAGAGCGGTCCACCCCTCTAACCAGTGGATTGGACGACAGGTGGAAGTGAGTTCAGCTGCATGTTGTACGCGTAAAGACACAATGGGGTTGATGTCAGTTAATCTGCATGTTGTACGGGTAACGCCACACTCGATTACCAACAGCAATAACACCGAGCAAAAGTGCAGCTTAAAGGTATCGTGCTCATTTAATTCTAACTCAAACTTTTCATTTTTCAATGCCATTGCTTACGTTATCACGCCGCCGGGTCTTGGGGCACAAAGACCCAAGCAAACGTCACCTGCAAAGAACCAATAAAAATTAAATTAAATCAATATCTAAATAATTCAATAAATAAAAATTAATCAAACTATATTAAAAACATTTGAAAACTAAAAAATTTAAATATCTCTCTCCTATTAATGGATCTAACCGATTCATATATATTCCCTGTCGGGAACATAATGATTGAAACTATGCAATGTGGTTAGAGACTTGTAGTCATTTAGTTGAAACTAAATAAAATTATGATTGATTATTATTTACATTTTTTCTTACAGGTGTGGTTTCTAATATCCAACCCATAGAGGTTGGTGGGAAGGATGGGTGTAACTTGAATGTGGTGTGGAGAAAAAGTGGCCTAAGTGGCTTTGAACGTGTTAGTGGACTACTAAGTAAGCATCATGTGTTTGACGTGAAGAATACATGTAAATTTTGTGATGCTAAGTCTATACTCTTGCAGATCTATTTTATTAATAACGGTTCATCCACAATCCTAAATTGTTCCTAAGGGGATTTCTGCGGGAGAAAGCTTCCATTTTGAGTTGTATTTAACTTGGCCAATAGAAAGAGTCCATGTTCCTCGTACAAACTTTGGAAACTGCTCTCCATAAAGAGGCTTGTTGGATAGCATTATTATCACTATACAACTTTGCATCACTCCTATTAGGTGCTTAAGATGCTCATTTTGCTTACAGGGCTTTGCATTGCTTATTTTTAAATAATTTTGGTCCAAGACCATTGTCTTTATTAGTTGTTAATTACAGAGTTAAATAGTTTTGGAGTATTTAGTGTTTTATATATTTATGTTTCCAAATATTTATTCAGTGTTTTCAAGATTATATTACATATTGTATTTTTAAATGTATATATGTTTATTTTAAAATATAATTATTAGTTATTTGTTTATATTTAAATATTTTTAACAATATAATATATTTTAAAAACTTATAATTAAAAAAATGTTAAATATTTTAGTGTTGCATCTTATCAAAGTGGAAGGAAAATAGAATTTAAGTTTATAAATATATGTATTTTTTATATATAAATTTTTTGATTATATAATTATATATATTATTTCATGGAAGTGTTTGGAGAAGTATTTTGTAGTTTAAAATGTTGTTGTATTTTATAAATATTAAGAAGATAATAAAAAATAGTATTTATAATAATTTAAATATAAAATAAAATATTTAATAATAATTAAGAAAATAGAAAATAAAATAATTTAGTTTTATTTAACTATTTTGATCAGAATTTCACGGGGAATATGGTCTAAGTTCAAATGTATGAGTCATAAAAGCATTTAATGAGAGGCTACACGCTTTCAGTCATCATAAAAGCATTAAACGGAGAGGCCACCTTCTCTCATCCATGGTATTTCACAACCCATGGTTTTGACCCATGGTATTGCCCCAATGCACATTGTAATAATGTTATAAAAAGGCTCTATGCCTTCTCAATAAAGCATTGAAGGATTTTTGGCATCCTACCTTTTTGTTTTTCTATTGAGTTATTGGGTTATTGGTTCGGAGTGCCTTTCTTAGCATGGTTTGAGAGGTGAGGCTCAAAGAACCCTCTTTGAGCTTCACCCCTCCATGTCACATATTTACTCTATGTTTATTTGTTTAGTCTATTCAAAGTCCAGATCTCGCTGCCATGTATTTCTCACAAGTGGCTCATTATGTTATCTCTTCCCCTCCTCTCTCAGCATCCAAGCCTTCCGGGTCTCAGCCCCCAAGATCCGAATCAATGGTATCAGAGCAGATACACTCTCCATGGGAATGAGGGTTTGAGCATAGTTCGAGTTCAAAGATCTGCAGAGATTTTCAGCCTCCTTTTGGCACACTCAGAGTCCATTGCTGGGCCATACACTGTAAGCATTACAGTTGGTCCTCAGGCAATACAGGATATCTAAGTTTCAAGAGGAAGTTCCATGATCTCTACAACATATGATTTTGCTCTACAAACCCTTGGCATGCTTTGTGGTCCTCTACAAAATTCAAACGGATGCTTCAACTTGCACAGAGAATTCAGAGGCATGTAGCCGCCACATCTCTTCTCAGAGATAAGCTACCAACACTCTAGCTAGTTTATTTCCATTCTGTATGTAAACAAGTTTCAGTTATTGATTAATGAAATGAAGTGTTATTTCCGCTACATATTTGTTTTTATGGTTATTTGTGTATTCTATTGCATTTCTGCATAAGTCCGAATCATATTTAAATTTAAACAAATTTTAAAATGTAAAATTTGCAAATCATATTATTCATTTACTAAATTGTTCAATTTTATTAATATTATAAAATTGTTAATTTAATTGTTTAACTTCAATAATGTTCAATTTTATCCACATTATTAAAGCTTCAATGTCTATTTCACTGTGAACATTGTTCAATATACTACAACTCCCATTTAATGTCTGCTGTTTGGATTTCAATAAACAGCCAACAGAGCTATTCCCATTAAATCTCAAACACCAAACTTACTACTGCCATTGAATAAGTTACAGCAAGGCTGAATAATATTCACTCTTTTAAACCTCTAAACATATGAAGTTAAAACCAAATGAAATGGAAACAACATGTTAAAGATAACCTCCACATAAAAACAAAATAATAAGAGAAAAACAGTACCTGCCGCAAATCACGACCAGGCCTGGAAATTCAATTTTCTTGTGCTTGTCAATAAAAATTTAATGACTGTTTCAAGTTTTTGGTGTCCATCATTTTAGGGTTTAACCAATTCTGTTGAGTGCCAATTTATTTTTAATAATATATATATGTGAATAAAATATTTTTTTATATTATATATAAATATGAGTAAAATATTTATATAGAAATTTACTAATTAAACAAATTATAAAATTTTAAAGTAAAACTTTTTAGAGATTTTTCTTGAAAAAATCTGAAGGCAGCCAAAGACTTATAATACAATTCACAAAATATAAATAAATACAATACACATATAGGGAAATAGAGAAATCTAGTATTTATGTGTTCCTAGATTAACTGAAAATTAAGAGCAGCCCAGGAGCTGACCTAGCACAATGGCCAATGATTGTTAGCTAAGTTTTAGTACATAACATAGGTATTAAAAAATTTGATGGGTTATCTAAATTCATAACACTTTTTTACCTATCAACATTGACCTGTTTATCAAAAAGTTACATGTCAAATAGGTTTCAAATATTTTTTTACCTATCAACATTGACCTGTTTATCAAAAACTTACATGTCAAATAGGTAGAAAAATGAAAAAAAAACTCTGTAAAACATCAAATTCCAGACCTGGTCACGACTTACATAATTGGAGTTCCACCTTCCCACAGAAAACAAAATGGAGTATTACTATCCGAATCTATATTCCGATAGTTCAGAAAGCACATTGAGTTGGAACTTGGCAGTCTCATATGATGGAAATCCATATTTAGCTTGCTGTATGCTAATTAATGTAGCTACGGTAAGTATGATGTCCGCTGGATTTCAAATAGCTTGGCATTTAACTGACACCATACCTGTTACAGTTGCATTAATTAACGTGCTGTAACTGTATTTAATCGTCCTGCAAAAAAACCGTATTTTTCATTGCAAGAGCTATCCATTGAGCTGTAGAGCATTTAACGGGGCTACAACAGACCACTGCTCGAGATCCAACGGTTTACAGGCCTGCTGCAGTTCCATTAAATGCTCTGCAGCTTAATGAATAGCTTTTGCCATTTTTCATCGGACCACTCGGCTATTTCGCTGGCTCTCTACCCTCTTGTTTTCCCACCTATCTCCGTAACCTTTGCCTGCGTGTAAGAGTTTGGTATTTACGTTCTCGCGTTACCTCTAAACTAAGCTGTAATTTATAATGCTATACATGAACTAAGCTGTAATTTATAATGCTATACATGAGAATGCAATTAATTTTCTTTTGTTTGGGGTTATGAATATCTTCAAAACAAAGCTGTAATTTATATATGCAGTTGAGTCGCATATCTATATAATCTACCTACAATGTATATGTAGAATTAAAAAAAAAAGAGTCGAAAAGATCTATTTTGCACTACTTTATTGCATAAAAGCAGCATTCTTTGCTTCAAGTGGTATTATAGCGAATCTGCAAGTTTTGGATGCCTGGATCCCTCTCTGAGCTTTAATCTCCCACAAACATCCATCTACTTTCGTCTCAGTTGATGCAAAGTGTTTCTGAATAAAAATTGGCCATATAGGGTTTGTAATAACGCTAGCATGTTCATAAAATTTGCACGGGATTCTCCTTCAACCTAAGAAAGCCGCTAGCCACTTGAACTCCATGAGAAACCATCCCGCTGGCACACCTGCAGGGAGCACGGCCACTGGTCGCCGGAGTTTATGTTGAAGAAGACGGTTGGGATTTTAGTTTTTTCTTTTGAACAGGGTGAGCTAGGGGGATGCCGCGCCTCACAGGTTGTTTAATTCTTAAGCTTTTTTTTTAAAAATGGAGCATACTATCAATTTCAGTAACATAACAACTATTTTATTGTATTTTTTTTTAAGTTGGAGCACACTTCATTATAAAAAAAAACTACTTAGACTATGTCCTAACCATATTGAAGCATTTAAGTGCAATCCAAGCTTGAGAGATCTAAGAATGATAAGGAATGGGCACCTAACAGAAAATAATACACAACTCAGAAAACATTAAAAAAAAAATCCTATATACCAAGCAAGCTAGCATAACCAGGGTCAAAGCATTAAGAATTTTTGTTCAACACTTGTCATGAAAGCATACATGTATGGGATGGAGGGGAAATGGAATCAAGGCTAAGTCAATTGAATCCTTGCAACTCACTGCATATTTGAGTCTCAACAATCCTCCTTTTAAATTGAACCAAAATACCAAAAGAAGTTTATTAATGGCTAGATTTGAGAAAGTTCTAAGTGTGAGTAATTAAGGGCTCGCTGCTCTAAAATTTGTTGTGTTTTGTACCAGTCCACGATGCAATGAATCGACACTCACATGTAATAATTTAAGTTATTTAATGAAAACATCTAATGCGTATACCTCTATGTCGGTTTTCCATGTCGATGTAGGCCACTACCCTCTTTATTGTCTTGCCAAAAGGCATGATAATTGTTAATTTTTCATATGCTTTACTAAGACATCAGTATATCATTTCATTTTTCATAATAAAAGCATATAAAGCAGGATCACTGAAAGAAACAGTATCACAAGAACAACACATATTTATCCTGGGAAAACCCTAAAGGGAAAAACCCAGCGAAAGCTTCCTCAATATAGATGCCCCAAAAGGGAAAAAGGTAAAACCAACAAGGAGATCAAAAACCTGATTCTCCTCCTTCTCCAGCAACTCCTCTCCTCCACAAGAGCGCTATTTCAAGTGAGTGTGTGTGTCACAAATGAGGAGCACTACACCTCTATTTATATTCATTCGTTTACTTAAAGTTTACTCAATCAACATGTCGGCTTAAGTTAACTCATGTAGGCTCAAGTTACACATGTAGGCTCAAGTAACCACACTGGGGTGCTGATGACCCACCTTTACAATTAGAGGGGACTACCTCATGACTCTTATTAGTTCTTCCGATTAGGAGCATCGGGGTACAATGTAATACAAGTGGTTCTCCCGGTTGGACCATCGGGGACCACAAAAGATACATAAAGAATATTCTTCGAAGTTACAATATTTCAACAATAATGAGGAAGAAGACCTAAAATTATGGACTTCGCCTTCAAAGAATGCCTTGTAATCACATTGGTAAGAAGTGATAAGAAGATCACAACAATCCAACATGTCAAATGTTAGTTGATAGTGTTAATTAAAGACTTATATGGTAAATTTAATATAAGACTTACTTATACTTGTCTCTTACTCTTTGTGTCTTGTCACATTTAATATTTTATGGTTGTCTCTATGCCTTGACCCAATTCGTATTATAAGGTGAAGATGTGCATGCATAATAATCCTTAGTTATGACTATGAGATGAGTATTTAAAGGGAAGATGATGTAAAGACAAGTAATTTTTATATGTATTTTGGTGGCATTGAGAACAAATGTTGTGAGAAACCACAATATTTGGAAGGACAAAGGGAGATTACATCACGATCATGCCACCCATCAAAGTGAAGACTATTCTTAAGACAACAATTTTTTTTTTAATTTTATTAATAGCCATTGTTTCTCCATATCGTGTGCCCAATGACACTTCTCTATAGCAATGCATAAATTGACCTCTCCATAGTTTGTGATCCTAGCTACATGTCATTATTTGTATTTGCATGACATCAAGTGTTGTTTATAGTTTTCATGAGTCCATGATATTCATGCAAGAAATGAAGTCTTATAGAGGAGGGCTCATCAAACCGACCTTTTGAATTTCATTTTGACGGAAAAAGAGTGGACATTGGTAGCAAGGTTCACATAGGTAGTAGGCACAAAGTTTTGATTTTTGAGCTCGTTTCAGGCCTAGTAGTAGAATAGTATTTCTTTTTTGTTATAGTTGTAGTTGTTGACACATTGTCACACTTTATATTGCATCCCCAAGTGACTCCAGAGTCAGAGCCACATCTCGATGGCTAGTGTCTTGTAGTCATCAATGATTACTGGTCATTTTGCACAACTAAGCAGTGAGTGCATGGCATGAGTGAGTGAGTGATTATAATTTATCATATTTTGAATATTTTGAATGATGATTTGAACTTTATAGCATAGAAATTTTAACATCTTGAGAAATTTATATGGATGGGTAATTTCAAATGTTTCCCTCTTTTGTAATGTTGATATAAATTATTCCCTTCTTAATTGGAAAGGTAAAATGCATATTTTTTTTTTTGAAGGGAAATTTTAACTTTACACTTCTAGGAAGGGCTAGAACCCTTTGGAAGGGCTGGGAAGGGTTCAATTTTGAACGTTGGTCCCGTAGGGTTTCCCTCTTTTCTCATGATTGTTTGTTTATAAAGAATTAGAATGGTTTGATTGGGGAAATCAGTGTGGTACTGTTGTCGATCCTGGGTTTTTAGTAGCAGAGACCAGCTGCCTTTTAAAGAGGGCTACTAAACATAATTTGGAGCAGATTCAATCTTATCTTGCAACACATCCTTAATTTCCTGCTCTCATGTTAGCAGAGATGGTAATTAAAAAAACTAAGCACACTCTTAGCACATTCACTATGGTATCATGAGCATGCTTCTTAGTACTGAATATTTTAACTTCTTGGTCCTAGATATTTGAATTTTAGCTTTAATAGATCTAGAGCAAATTAAATCTTAATTTATGATCATACTTCTTTAGTGTAATGCCCTTGTTTTCCATTGTTGAATTTAATAGCCTTTATGAATTAGGTATCTAAATTATATTATGATATTAGAGTGCAAGTTTTACTTTCTATAGTTAAACTTGCTATAGTTATTTTTGATGATTTTTATGGAGAAAATTTAATTGCCTTTTGCCTAGTACTCTATTTATGTGTTTCACAAGTTGTATTATTAATTTAATATCTATACAGTGAGCAATTTAATTTCCATGTATTATTAATTTAATATCTATGCAGTGAGCAATTTAATTTCCATGTATTATTAATTTAATATCTATGTATTATTAATTTAATATCTATGCAATGGTGGTTTTGTTTTATTTCTCATAATGTATTTTTTATTGTCTATTTTTTTGTTTGGGTGATGATCTTAGAATTTCATCTTTTCGAGAGTTACATAACATGTTCACTTGGGTTGGCACAATAAATGGTGGAAAATAAATTGTTTGTAAAGGTTTGTTGTATAAGATTTCTTTGCGTTTTCAAGTGGATTATCCATTCAAGCCTCCTCAAATGAAATTTAAGACAGCTTGTTTCCATCTTAATGTTGACCAATATGAGAACATTTGTTTAGACATTCTTCAGGTAGGTTTGTTTATTTCTTGTCATTTTTCTTGATAAGTGTGTAAGAACAAAGTATAAGCAATCTTAACTTTGGTGGTGGTATGGTGTGTAATATGTTATCTTTTGTAAAATGATTTTTAATGAAAATTGATTGCAGGATAAGTGGGCATCTCTACATAGGAGGTTTGAATTGTCATGTTGTCTATTCAAAGTATTTTGAGAGATAAATAGAAACTTTAGTTTTATCAGTATTTTTTTTAATTTAGTTTGTTTTTCAAGCTTATTTAGCTATTATATGTAGAAACTAATAATAAATCTCATCTTAATAACCATTGAACGGCAATATGAAACAATTAAGAAGGTAATGTGTGTAACCCAATGCATAAAAATAAAGTATTATGAATGTGAATTCATATCACAATCAATATTTAAAATTCAAGAAAGAATGCACTTAGAATAATTGGTCAATAATATTAATTCATTTAATTTTAAAGGCTTTAAAATTCTTTGCATTTGGTTCAATAAATACATTAATTTTACAATTTTTCCAATTCATTTTCAATGTAAACAACTTTGCTTTATCCAGTTTTATCAGTCCTTTTCAAGATGATTCTTCACCTGCTACAGGGTCCAAAGGCCACGTCAAAACGAAAACGAAAGGCAAAAAAAAACCAGTTAGAAGCAAAATATCAATGTGAGCACAAAAATATCCAATTCCAAATCTAAAAAAAGGAACAAATAGCATAACCTAAATGTAACATTGGCAATTCAATTGTCATATTAACTAATTATTAAAAAAAATAGAAATCCTGTTGGGTACTAATTCCAAGTTGAAATTCGATTTTTTCTATGGATCGGATGTTTAAGATGGAGTGGTGACTTTGGTGAAAAAGAGGTTCGTGTACATCCATATTTTAGGAAAAGTCCAACTAATAAACATAAAGCAATCGAAAACGAATGATGGGAAACAACTTGCAATAAAGGTATTTAATGTTTTTTTAAAGGTATGTGGTAAAAAAATTATGTATAATGTTTTTAATGCTTTGAAAAATTTACTTATTATTTATAATGTTTATGTTTTGCACCAAGTTAACAAGTTGTAAATGGTATTAATTATATTTTTTTATATGAAAAAAAAAGTGATCATGTCCCTTTGTGAGATATTTGTTTGTTTTAAAGATTTTTTTTTATATATGTAGGTTTTTTTAAAGATGATATTTGTTTTTCGTTTTGGTTTTGATATATTAAAAAAAAGAAAACATTAAAAAGTTGAATTTTTAAAAAATGATATAATCACATTTTTTTATGCACATGAAGCTTATTTTTCTCTCACAAGTTTGTTGTTTTCGAAATTCTTTATAAATATTGTGAGATATTTGTTTGTTTTAAAGTTTTTTTTTTTTATATGTAGGTTTTTTAAGATGATATTTGTCTTTTTGTTTTGGTTTTGATATATTAAAAAAAAAAAAAAACATTAAAAAGTTGATTTTTTTTTTAAATGATATAATTATTTTTTTTAATGTATATGAAGCTTATCTTTCTCTCACACGTTAGTTGTTTTTGAAATTCTTTATATGAAACTAAGAGAATGTAGTTTTATTCTGGTTAATTAAAATGTGTTTTAGTAGTGTATTAGTAATTGTATGTGTTTGTATTATTATTATTATGCTATAATTGTATATATATAACTTTAATTTTTATTTTTTGAAAAAAAAATCCAATAGAATTATATATATAACTTTAATTTTTATTTTTTGAAAAAAAAATCCAATAGATTAGATATATAATAAATTGGATGATGAATAATGAATTAATCATATATATATTAATGTGGTTTTTTTTTAAATTAAATGGATTAGGTGTTATGAGTGGGATAGAGTATAATAAAGCAATCCAATTTGGGTGTTCCATTGTTAACTATAAGGAAGGGACTATGTTACAAGCAACTCTTGTTTTAAATATTATTGGGATAAGTTGTTGAACAAAATAAATTAAAAAAACACACATATGTTGTTAAAGGATTTCGTTTGCTTTGGCTTCTCAACATAGGAAGCAAAGCTCCTCCCCTTCCTGGTTTTGCTTCAGACTTTTGACAAAGCCAGAAACCCCACAATACCAATGAAAAGAAGTGATAATTTCTATCAGTGTAAGTGTTATGTTTGGGAAGCAGGTTTTTCACGGTTCAGGTTAACCGAATTAGCAGGAATTTAACCCAAATTAGTGATGGCCCTATTTGTAGATAGAGGGAAGGTTTACTGGAAGAAATTGAATTGGTTGTGTCCAATGTTTCATGGATCCAAAGGATTTACTATTGGAGGATCCCATGTAGATGGTGGAAGAGAGGATCATCATTGAGCAACCTAAGAAATTGGATGATTTTAGTGGAGAAAATCCATATGAAGATGAGGGAGAAATTACGAGAAGGAATATGTCTTGCATAAGTTATTCAAATCCATGAACAAGGTGGACATGGTGATGATGATATTAGGCACCCTGGGAGCACTAGGTGACTGAATGTCCATGCCAACTCTCTTGATTTCCACCAGTGTATTAGGAAACATGATAGGAAACATATCCATTGTTACCAATCCGAGAAGTAAGAAATATGTCGATATGTGATATCATTAAAGATACGGTTAGGTTTTATATAAAAGAATAGTTGAATCTTATCGTCTTGGTACTAGGGAAAACATGGATGCAATTGGGGGGGGGGGGAGAATACAAAGGTGGAGTGGAGATTTTGGGGGAAGGAATCAATGTTCAATAGATAAATGATCTTGATGGGATCGAACTCGAGAGATATTGTTCACTGTAAATGATATTTTTGGTATCATCATGTACTATAAAAATGATATTGTTGGGATCATCACGTACTACCGGAGTTGAACTCAAATCTGAACGTAGTGATGACAGACGACGATTCAATTTTTGAAAATAGACTCAGTGCTATACATGTCACTAAGTTAAATTGGTTATTGAAAAAACCAAGTGAATAAGTTACTCTTAGTGGACAACATGAATTGGTTTTCCATCGTTACTCTTGAATATTCTTAGTTTAAAAGGAACGCTTTTGATGATGCTCTGGTTAAAGTCATAAGCTTTAGAAGAAAGGCCCAAAGTTTCACAACAAAGTTTTTGATGCAATTTAAGAGCCAAATTATCATTTCTAGTGGACTTCAATCGGTTAGAAGATGTGATGAGTCTTAATATTGTTGAAAACGGATTATCACATTATCATTTATGATCTACTTCATTCAGTGAGAGGATGTGAAGAATTAGATTATTGTTGAAAATGGATGATCTGAGATTCGTCTCTACAATATGATTGAATTGGAAATAAATTTATGCAAATGATGTATAAGATTTCCCCATTTATAATAACCATACTATTGAATTGGAAATAAATCATAGCGTATCCTACATATCCTTACCCCCTTTGTAATGTAGCTCTCAACTAGGAATTCCTAATTTATATGGCTAGAACTAACCAAAAAGTAAATTTAAGGTAGAGATTCAACAAAAACCATGTTCATGGAAGGTCAAAGCCAAACAATGTTATTAGTTTAATTGATTGTTGGATTGGATTATAAGGTGAAAGATCTTGGTATTTCTTTGGTATGGTGATTTTTTTTCTTGTGGTGTAGTTGAATATCGTTTACTGGTTCGATTCATAGACCCTCGAACCCTCTGGGGTATGGAGGAACTATATCACTGGTGGATAAAGGATATCCTACACGGAGGTGTTTCTATGAGAAATAGAAAGTTGAATTGTTGGATGTCTCTTTGTGATTTATTGTTGGTGTACTTGGGTAGTTTGTGTTTGATTTATTGTGCTTTATTACATTTATTTTGAAATGTGTTTATGTATTTCCATTAAATTCGATTACTATGTTTTATTTTTTATCAATATGGAGTATGGCCTGGCAATAACACGACACTAGCAACTGCTTCATCTTTCATGCCTTCTTTTGTTTCATTTTTGTTCCCTCTCACCTTCACCACACAATACTATTAATAAAATGCATAATTAAGAGTGTTCAATGTAAATTACATCTGCAACTAACCAACTATAAGTCTATTTAACATTAAAAGTTATTTCGAAGCATTTTTTCTCATTCTTACCTTCTGTTGTAGAAGTCAAACAACTTTGAGGTTATAGAGCCCGTCCTTAAATTATGATATTGATCTTGCTAACTTTGAAGCATCACTACAAAAAAAAAGTTAGAGATGAAAATGAAGCAATAAATAAAGTCCACTTCAACTACCTTGACATGTTTATTTTAGAGTAATAAGGATAGAAAGATATACATGATCAAACGACATAAGATCAAGAAGTTTCAACTCACCATAAATTTGTAGGTACAGATGACAGAAATTGAGTTTCAATTCACTGTCTAAATTAGTAGGTACATATGACACATATTGAATTGATAAAGGGAGAGTGTATCCTCTCTAAAAACTGAAAACACTTCACACAATACTTGATACATTCCAAGTAGGAAATTGTATTCATTAGCATCTGCCTTAAAATGGTCACTTTTGCACTTGAATATGATAGCCATGTCAAACTTTGCCTAACTACCCTCCAATATGATGGCCATGTCGAACTTTTTTTAACTGCTCTCGAGAGTAAATCATACTTCGAAGCAATTTTTAAGCTTATTTTATTTCAAGGATTGGCAGGGTAAAATCCTTTGATGTTCTAAGACTGATGAAATTTAATTATCTCCCTTCAAGAAATCTATACGCTTTAGTCTCAAGGCACTCATGAATTATGCCCTTTAGCATGCTATCATTTGGTCTAATTCATATATCAAGCTTGCTTTTCCATTTACCTATGCCGTTCATGATAAAAAAGTGCAATAGGAGATATACCTCACTATAAAACATGTTTTATATTTCAATTGCCAAAACAACAAAAAATCTTACATTTGATCAAACTTACTGTTTATTTGTTTGACTAATTTCCACAAAAAATGCATGGAGAAGGATTTAGTTGTTGGTCAAATTGAGCAATTAATCTTGCCAAAGATTACATTTTACATTTCACATCATCCTACAATCTCATACTTTCAATTTGATATTTAAAACTAGAAATTATGCAAAACATTGAAAAGCTAACTTTTAACTATTTTTATAGTGTAAATAGTTGCGTTGAATGCCACATAAACAATCATGATGGATACAAACAAAATATACTAAGATTTAATCCACACTATCTTTAACAAAATAAAGATTACACATTTTCCTAAAATGTCTCCATTTCCAAGGTCTAGGTCTGCTAAAATAGTTTAACCCAATTATTGTCAATTTTGAGGAAATACAACCTATCTATAACAAAATAAAGATTACACATTTTCTTAAAATGTCTTCATTTCCAAGGTCTGGGTGTGCTAAATAGTTTAACGCAATTTTTGTCAATTTTGAGGAAATGCAACCAATTAGTAATAAAATGAAATTCCAGGGAAGAATAAGAATGCTCAAGTTCTAAATAATAAGAATTAAAAATATATTATTTATAAATATAATAAGTTCTAAATAATATTATTTATAGATTTGATATGGCGCCTTTTTGCATATTGTGCGACCATGATAGTTGCATCAATTATACATATGTTGGATCTTCCTCGTATCTTTATGGCGATCATTTGTAAATGGACATGTATGTCCCGAAGATCATTTTTGTCTGACATTTATCTCCCTTTCAGGTACCTTCGTTCAAGCCTACGATCTTAGATTCTCTAGTCTCTTTGACTTCTCGTCTTAATCGTTTCCTTTTTTATGATGTATTTCATATATCGCCTTCCCCTCTAACCTCATACATTCGAGGGAATTTTTATTTCCCAAAATGACACTTCTCCTCTTGTGATGACTTTTACATGTTTTCGTCACATGACGACACTTCATGAAAACTCATGTCAGTCACTCAAATGACACATGTGAATGGAGGAGCCATATGTAGAGTTTTATAACTTTGTTTAAACTCGTTTCTATACCATTGGAAATGTATCATAACAAGGAAAAACTTTCTAGAAGACATCAACCCATGAAAATTCTCCGAAATACCCTAAAAAAGGGTTTTTTTACCAACTCGCGAGTTTTCCTAAGGAAACCTACGTTTCAATTGCCCCTTTTTCCTAAGGAAACTCACACGTATGTCCTGAAGTGGCCAAAAAAACATCAAAACATGACAAATATTGAAGTTGGGGTGGTTTGGGTAGTTTTGGAACTGCTCCTTCTTCAGTTGTAACTGATACCTATTCGACCCTAGCTCTTCATAATAGTATATAAGAGAGGGAGAGGGGTCTGTGAAAGGGGACTTAGCCTTTGCATTGTTATACTGGTGAAATTGGGACTCTTGTCCCCCCTACCTTTTCCCTAGTTGTCATCTCCCTTTGTTGCAGAGCTTGGAGGATGAGATTCTTGGAGAAGAGAAGCATGAGATCCAGATCAAAGGTTTCACGAGGTGCCTTGCATGAGGAGAAGGTATATATTGTACTTATTCCATTGATTAATAAAGATTTGATTCTCTTCCATTTCCAAATTAGTGTATGATATGTATTGTATCTCTATTTATGATTACGTGTTGATGATTATCATATTAGGGTTTCATGTTATATTGAATATTATCCCCTTACATGTAGTCAAATTGGTTTGAGGAAGGTGTGAAGTTTGTTTTGCAGGTCTCTTGAATTGGAGACCAAGAAGAGGGATAAAGAATTCTTGGATCAACCATCAGTCTGTAAGGTATGAACCCTTCTAACACTTGAACCTTATTTAATTTATGGTTTCAAAGTGTTATATATGAATATTTATACCCCTAGTACGTTGGTGGCCTTGATCCCGACCATAGGAACACTTTCCCTAACAATAAAACTAGTGACTCTGCTAAGGAAGCCTTGTCTGTTTTGGGGTCTCCTTGTCTTTTTTTTCTAGTGTAATTGAGGTTTTGAGTCCTTCTTGCAAGTTAGGAGTTACTCTCAAGTTTGTGTGAACACCTTCATTTCCTTTCTAAGGATGTTTTTCACCTTTTTTAGGCCTTCCACCACCCAAACGTGATTGTTGCACTACATGGCCACGTTTTCCCGATTTACACGTGACTTCTCTTTGGTAAAACTACATGTCACTCGCCTCTTTTCTTAAGGAAAATCGCAAGTTCCCTTTTTCAGTGATTTTTCGCTCTTTTGTGGTTTGGTGTTGTCTGTTGGGTACTCCTAGGTCCTATTCCTATGTAAGACCCATGTGGATTGGTGTACTCCCTTGTATGTATACTTGACTTGGTTTGTGACCTATTTCTAAACCACTTAGGATTGTTTCTTTCTCTCCCCCCCACCTCCTTCCTTGGGATGACCTTGTTGTGCAAGGTGTTGATCATCCTGTGTTAGCAAGTATGGACTGAACCTAGAATCTTTTTTATCTCTGTTTATGTCAGTATTTTTTTTTAACCTCTTCATGCCAAAGTGGTTGGTTGCTTCCCTTACGCAAGTCTCCCTATCAAGAGAGGTCTAATATAACTTAAGTGCAACCCTAGGGTCTGTTTGGTGGTTATATAGAAAAATTTCTTTTGTTTTGTTTATATTATCTGCATTCATTAGTTTCTAGGTTGTTTTTTTTTCTCATTTATAAAGAAAAAGTAAGAAAGAATAAGTATTTTATTTATATGAATTTAGGCTAGGGTTTAGTCTTAGGTGCATTGCATACCTCTGTCTTTCGAAAATACAAAAAATAAAATTTTTTTGTGGCTTTCATTTTTTAGTTTTGAAAAGAAAAGAAAAAGAAATTTTTTTATTTTGATTCTCTTTTGAACTAGTTATCTTGTTTATGCTTTCAAGCCAAGACACCAATGGTTTCATTTCTACTACCTTTGTGTAATCACTAGCCCTTAAAAATAACATTAATATTTAAAATATATTACTAACATTTTCTTTATAGGGACAACACACACTATTCTAGGCTAGTGTTTTGGGTGAGGGACATCTTTAACTGCCCAAAAATTTAAACTCAAACATAGTGGCCTTTCATTTAGGAAAACCAATCTCATAAAGGAAGACACTGGAAAGCTCCTCTAACATAGAAGTCAAGCACAAGGTCGTGCGATACTGAGTTGTGGAGATGCCCCTCCTATAATCAGTTGAGCATACACCATAGATGCTGAACATTTGGGGACTTACTCAGTACCTCCTTTCAGCCCCGTGTGGTGCCTGGTACTGTTTGAGTTTTAGGCTTAGCTACCCTACGTCCCATGTGCATTAGCTAGACTGACAACTATTCCACCAAACAATCTTTGTGATTTTGGTAGCCTTAGTATCTATACTTCTAGGACTCTACACAGGTTATGGTGGAAGGCTATTTCCGTTATAGCTAGGGAAGGTTCGGGAGGAAATCCCTTACATACGATTTGGAAAGGGGTTTGGTGATTCAAGTGCTTGGACGCAAGGCGGTTTATTGTGGACCCCAAGTAACTTTTCTTCATCCTTCACTGGCTAGTTCTGGTCCCTCATCATCCCAAACTCTTTTTTGTAAGGTATCCTTGTGTTCCTGGTCTGCATGCTTAGGTATTTTTTTCTAGTGGTATGCTCTCTATGCAGTTGGTTTCCAGTTAGCCTCAGACTTTCATTTCTTGTTGATTCAAAAACTATGGCTAGTACCCCTATGGACACCAACTAGGATAACCCCCATTCTAAGGGCTTCTTGTGCTTTTCCTTTTACTAGGAATGTTGGTATTCCTTTGATGGCCATTTTGAATCTGTCTGGATTCACCCTAGGGCTACAAGCTTGGTTTCTTTCCACTCCAACTGTTATGAATGCTCCTGATGCTTATAACTATGCACCTTATATTAAGGGAATAAAAAAAATGTCTTCCCTTCACCAGTAACAACCTCTCCTCCTCCTTCTACCTCATGTGGTGAAAGTTATGATACTAGTAACCTACAGTCCAAAAGGAGTAAAATAAGGAAGAATAGGAAGAAGACATGAAAGAAAGGGGGCAGTCACCCAGCCTCTAAAGTTCATGATGGGGGAATAAACTCAACCTCTGCAAGTCAAGTTGGTGCTAACCACCCAGCCTCTGGAGTTCATGTTGGGGGGGTATCACCTAGCCTCTGAAGTTCATGTTAGGGGAACACACTTAACCTTTGCAATTCAAGTTGACCCTAACCACCCAGCCTCTGTAGGTCATGCTGGGGGTAGTCACCCAGCCTCTGGAGGTCATGCTAGGGGCACACACTTAACCTCTTCAAGTCAAGTTTACCCTAACCACCCAACCTCTGGAGGTCATGCTGGGGGAAGTCACACAGCATCTGGAGACCATGCTAGGGGCACACACTCAACCTCTGCAAGTCAAGTTGACCCTAACCACCATACCTCTAGAGGTCATGATAGGGGTCCACAATCAACCTCTGCAAGTCATGTTGACCCTAACCACCAAGCCTATGGAAGTCATGTGGGGGGCACACACTCAACTTCTGCAAATCATGTTGACCTTCACCACCCAGCCTCTAGAAGTCATACTAGGGAAAAACAACCAGCCTCTACAAGTCATGGTGGACCCAACCACCCAACCTCTGGAGGTCATGTTGGGAGTAAACAGTCAGCCAATGCAAGTCATGTTGACATCGTTGAGAAAACCAATCATCTAAAACGCAAGCCTAATTTCCCTTGTAATATTTTTTAGGGATACCACCTTACTCATCAATGGCCTACCATTGTAGAGGTACGAAGAGTATGGTTCCAAGGATATCCTATTCCTGAACAACTTGTGATTTCTCAACAACCTATTCAACCTCTGGTTGATAAAGTGGTTGAACCAATGCAATCTTTGGTCAATCCCACTCTTCCTTCAGAGAGTGACCCTTATCAAGTGATTGAACCAATGCAATATTTGGTTAATCCCACTCTTCCTTCAGAGTGTGACCTTCATAAAGTGGTTAAATCGATGCCATATTTGATCAATGCCACTCTTCCTTTAGAGAGTGAATTGTCTGCTAGTCATATTTTCTTCACTACCAGTTCAAAACATTCTAGACAAGGGGGCAGTGACTTTGCTTCAAATGAACCCCCACCAAGCCCTCAGATTGCTTCCTTTAACTGGGATAGCCTGGCTGAGTTGTGCCTTCCTTCAGATGCACCTTTTCCAATAAAGGTCCAAATTGGACATTAAACAATTACTTGTTGTATTGTTGATGAAGGAGCCTATGTTAGTATTTTATTTGCACATGCTTGGAGAGGCATGTGATCTCCCAGCCTTATGTCAAATGATAGTCATTTATTGGCTTTTGATAGAGGAACTAGCCAATATTTGGGAATTCTTACTCAAACTTTTGTTAATTTGGGTGGGAAACCCAAATTAACAGAAGTTTGAGTAAGAATTCCCAAATATTGAATATTATCTCCTTACATGTAGTCAAATTGGTTTGAGTAAGGTGTGAAGTTTATTTTGCAGGTATCTTGGATTGGAGAGCAAGAAGAGGGCTAGAGAAATATTGGATCAACCTTCAGTATGTAAGGTATGAACCCTTCTAACCCTTGAACCTTGTTTAATTCATGTTTGCAAATTGTTATATATCAGTCTTTATACCACTAGTACCGTAGTGGCCTTGACCCTAGCCATAGGAATACTTTCCCTAACAACATCTTCATTGATATGTGTTTATCCCTACTCTTGCGATTGAGTATGTTTGAAAGAAAAATCACAATCACTTAATGAGAAATAAGCTTATCATTTTAGATGTATCGTAGTCAAATTGCTTATCCTTTTACCTCTTGAGAACTAATATCTCTTTTTTGGGCTAGCGATACTTTTATGCTTGATCGATAAGGTTTTATTACTCCTAACATGATTGGGAAATGAATGTTCTTTAAAGCTCAGTATTTAAAGTCAAAATCCTAGCTTGTTAGATTGGGATTGGGATTGGGATGCGAGATAATATCTAGCTCACTTTATGAATTTTGAAGGGATTCATATTTAAATTTCCTTAGTACATCTGTAGCCCAACTCGAGGATGACTCTAGGAGGAAAAACATATGCCAAATAGATTCAATGGTTGGGAGGAAAGCCAAATTAGAGCTTTCAGTTGCTTAATCCATTTAGATTAAAGAAGTAACCCTTAATAATTAGTTTTATTAAGTAATTATTGTATTATTTTGCAAGCTGACTATGTTCTGTAGTAAGTAGCTTTTGATGGTAAAATGATTTATATAGTTCTCCTAATGATTTATGGACTAACTTGATTGTCAAAAAGTTGTAACTGCAGAGAATGAGATCCAATGGTGGAAAGGAATTAAACTAATTCCATGAAGACAGTATAGTGGAATCATTTTTACATATGAACATATTTTATAAGTTAGGTTTCTTTTATCAAAGAAGTAATGAAGTTGTCTAACCTTGTTGTTTTCTCAATAGCTGACTCAAGAGACTCATACTTCATTTCCTACGATTTGTTCCAAGGAGATCAGGTACATTATAACATTGTTTGTTATGGAGTATGTTAACCGTAACTAAAGAATATGTTTATTATGTAATTGTGCTAATGAGAGATCATTACAGTCAATGGACTGTCATCTGACTAACATATTGCATTTGTCTTATCTATGATTAGTATATTAAGTGTTAGGAGATACCGATTTAAAATAAATACTAAGAACCTTCTAATGCATCGATGTGTTTTGAGTTTGCTTGAAGATTTGAATAATGTCTCAAGGACATATACAAGAATACTCATGTATGGGAATCGTAAGAATAAGTGTCTAATCAAAGGGTAAATTATGCATGATACAATAACTATACACTTTTGTACATACATTATATAGTTAAGAGACATTATGGTTTTTGTGTTAAGTGAGGTTTAATCACTTAGATTTGCTTATGTTGGCTATAATTTACAATACTGAAGTATGTCTAATAATTAAAGAATTCAATTGAAACCATAACTTTAGAATATGGACAAGATATATATTGGGAATGAAGGGTCTCCATTTATGTTAAAGTATTGAACCACTATTGTCAAACATCAGTAGTCTTTGTTTACATGTTGTCTAAGAGTGATTGCATTTGTAACTTATCCAGATGTTCATAGGACTACACTCTTGTGATATAATCTTTAGGATTGAATTTAAGGTCAAATAAATAATGAGACTAACATAATTGGTGTGTTTGAATGGTTCAATAGAAAACATGTATGTTACAATGAGATTGTCCTTAACCAAATCAAAGATGATATGCTTGGACTTTGATTGATTCTTCTTGAATTTGATTTGCACTTACTTGGTGGTTGGATCCTATACCACTGTGGATACATAAAAATCAATGTCATGCTCTTCAAGAATGTTCAAAACTCTTACCTTCCATGTGATCAAAGTTAGAAGTATTTTTGAGGTGGTCTTCTAGTTGAACAAAGATCAATTTCATGGCTGCAATACTTTTCTCAACTCTTCAAGATTTGCGTAGGCTTATATTGTTGCACAAAACTAAGATCCTTCACACCCTATGCTCTAATACCATGTTGATGTTTGAGAAAAATCATAGATACTTGAAATTTAAACTTTTATCGATCAATTTCACCACTTATAAATCTCATAAGTCAGCCACATATGAATATCATAAATATATCAGCCACATAAACATATAAGCCACATATGAATCTCATAAATATATTAGCCACATAAATCATATCCATCAATCAATCAACTATGAGAGACAATATATATTTTAGGAAAACCCTCCAAACACGAAGGATGAAAAACCCAACAATTCTTTGAGTATGATAGACATATTTGGAGAGAATGGTTTACAACACATAAGCATATTTCCCAATAATATATATCACCTCAGTAGTAGAGAAGAGAGGTCCAAGGCAACTTTGTAAAAACAACTGTATGCAACTGTATTGAACTTTCGATATTCCTAGCATATTTATAACAAGACAAAACCAGTAGAATGTAGAAGGTACCGCATATGAGGATCAATAAACACACTGAGAACACCACATAGCGCATTCACAAGAAGGATATAACTATAAATCCCTCCATCCAAACATTAGTTCCCTTTCTTTTCTCAATTATCTTTAACTGAACGTTAATTTTCTTGAACTTAAAGTGAATTGACTTGAACTGAACGTTAGCCTACTTGAACTAAAGGTTAACTTACTTGAACTGAATTTTAACTGAATGTAAAATGAACTCAATATTTAACTATCTACTTATCACTTAATTAACAAGCTAACTTAGGTGTCATCAGTGCTTCACTCTTAGTGCCATCCTTGCACAATTTCTATTATTAAATTTTGCATGGATCTCTTTAGTTAACTAATGCATGTTGATTGATGAACATTAAGATCTTATTTACTTAACTGATTACATTCATTAATAGTTCAACTAATTCTTTGAATGAGGAATTGATTGAGGAATTCATATTTTACTGAATCTTTCTAACTTGAGTTCACTTAGTCATTTGCATGGGCAATTCTAATTATCTTTCTCTATGCTTTATATCATTATCATTAAATAATTAATGTATGGTCCATATGTGTATTAATTATTTATCCATCTTATCATATTATATTCTGAAGAATTATTCCATACTGGTGATCATATATATTACCCCAAGCCATATAGTCATATGCTAAAGTAATTCACTCTAGGGGTAGCTAATCCCTAAAGGAGACTTATATCACTTAGTGACCATGACTAGCAATATATCACATAGTATAACCACATGACTTGATATAACACAAATCCATATCCATAATTGGAGATCCATTCTCATAGGGTACCGTTTATGTGAATCATTGACTTGATACAACACATATCCATAGCCTTGATACAACACAAGACTCCAATATTGATACAACACAAGATCACGGTAGATGCATCCCACCTCAATACATGAGGACATAGATAGGACCTAATACAACACAATTTCCTGACTTGATACCACACAAGTCCCTAACTTGATAGAATGCAAGTCTCGAAGAATTATTCTTGATGTTGTACAAACAACATTTATAAAAGAGGAATAATGTTGACTAGATATCATATCATCACTAGTTGAATGTTGAGTCCCCAGAGCATTATGAATCTAACTTACTATTTAAAATAGTGTTGCATAACTAAATATACAACACATATTAATAGGAAGCTAAGGAATAGCTTTTTGTAGGAAATGAGAAAATTGGAGCATATGACGGTTAACCTGACATAAGAGGAAAACCATGATATCAAATGAATGCAATCAAATCAAAGTAGATCATCACCAGAAAATGGAAGACACAAGATAAATATTAAAAAATGGAATCCTAATCCATATAGGAAGAGGGAAGAGAATTTATTATGCAAGTTGCTTCCCCACTAACCAAAACGCAACCACATCAGAAGAGCATCAAGAAACCGATAAGAAATTGGAACCACATATTATCAAGTGAGTTGACCGATGCACATATGAAGCTTATTTTGCAAGTTTTTTCAAGCATGTGGAATAGATTTCCACCATCAAAACTGATGTTAATTCTTTCACTTACCTGCATTGTATACACAATAGCATGTGTGCCTATAATTGCATATGAACTTGAAGACTCATGTTTACATTTATGCACAGAGTTAGAAAGAGTGAACTCCAGTCAGGGATCATTTTAGGGGCGAATTTTAGCCCAGTGGGCTATTTTTCCATGTTTTGCTCCCAAAAAACATTTGCCATTTTGCATTTTTTTGAAGCCCTGTTTTGCCCAATTTTAATGGGTAAATTTTTTCACCCTAAAAATCGCCAAATTATTATATAAACGATATAAAATCCTTGGACATTAAAATATTTTTTGAAAAAATCGTGAATCATTTTATAGTTGGCATTTTAAGAATTGGTAATATTCGCCAACATTTATACACTTTTAAATAAGTATGGTTCCTTAAAATCATCCCTGACTCCAGTCAAACAAATTACATAGTTTACATGCAATCTCTCTATTGTTGAATACAAGAAACCAACCACGGCACCCAAAAATAACACAACAACAACCAAAGGAAAAGCAATACAGGATAAAACAAGAGCTATTTATAAAAAAAAACCTCCATTACCCCATTGGAAGCCTAACTACATAGAAGTAAAAATGCTATAACCGATGAGCATAATTCAGAAAAATAATATGCAAAATTCAAAACATGGGAATTGATGGCAGGCAATGGAGAGAAGCATACACTAAGCTAGAAATCATTAAGATTAGGTAATACTTAGAAGCTCCACTAATAAACAATTTCAGGAACCTAAAATACCCGATTTCCAAGTTTATTGTTTGTTGATACCATGATGGTAAGATTTGGATACATGAGCCCATTCTTATCACCAACTCTTTGATTGTTCAAATAACAAGGCTATCAAGAACATGAGAACCTGTTCCAGTGATGACAACCTCAATGGATTTCAAAAAATTATTCATCAGCACAGAGTAGGATAAGAACTCAAGAAGACTAATCATCATCAAAATCCAATAAGAAGATGTTAAATGGAATATGTGATTGTTTCCCTATGTCTCACAAGTATAGATTTACCATCTGACTTGAGGATGGATGTGTTTGAAGTAGTATGACAGATTGCTTATGAGTCCAATATTTTTAATTGGGCATAATAGGTTCCATAGATAGTTAAAACAAATTGTTTCAAATTCTAGGGGACGATACAAGCAATCCAATTCCCATAGTTCATGACATATATAGTAATAATGAAAATAAGTCAATTCGATGAACAAAAGTTCACTACTACAAGACCTTTTCTAATGAACAATTTCAATATGTTTGCACCAATATGAAGTATGGAAACAAACAAAGCTTAAGTATATTTAGAAAAGTGGTTTCAAGCTATTAAGGCCAGATTTACTTAATCGAGGGTACCCCAATAGATCCGATGTAGTATTCCCCCATAGGATCATATTGAGCTATGCTTAGACCATACCAAAGTATGATATATGTAGGGCCAATCAAATGAACATCCCTTAGAACTTGATTGCTACCCCAACATCATTGATTTAGCTAAACAGTAAAAAAAATATTTCCAGTAATAAATTAATAAAATATATATGTCAACAAATTAATAAAATAATTTTTTTTAAACTACAAATCAAACCGGTAATTGAAAGTATTTTATGATTGATGAACTTACACTTTCCATGAATACTCCAGTGTGAATTTGTGATGAAGACCCGTAGAAAATGATGCCACAAGATTATCAAGGATGGGGTATCATATGTTACTTTGTATCACATCATGCCTATGATGATCTATTAGATGTCTTTAGCCGCTCATGTTCACCACCATATGAATTATCATCATCATGACCTCCACTCGGTTGTGCATCACCACCATGAGAAGAAGATGATCCCCCCCCCCTAGATGTTCCCACAACTATCTGGATCTCAACAAAAGTCCCATGATGATCCAATGTCTCGGTCAACCATAACAATGCCCCTTGTGTCACATCCAACATGCTAGGTGTAGGAGTTTATAAATGGGGGGAGGGTTTGAGGGAAAGGAGGGAAACATACATGGTTTGGATCATCCCTAGAATGTTATCTATTATGTGGCATCCCTCCTCCCACCCCCTAGAACTCTAAAATTTCATAGTAATTGGCATGCTTATGAAGCATACATTCACAATACAACTTCTATAATAAATACAATGGCATGTATTGATTTCCATGCAAGTCTTCATCAAATACCACATACCACATGTCCATCAAATTTTACTTTTATACTTGGTTCTAGACAAACCAATAAATGGATATATGTGATCTGCTAGTTGGAGGTGTTAACACTCTATTAAATTTTTTATTATAAGGAATATGTAGGAAGTTTGGCCTTGTCAAGAGGTGTCGAGAAGGAAACCTAGTGTTTGCAGAGGGGTTGATGGCATATACGAGATAGCATTCAGCCACTAGAATAGGCCGCGGTGGAAATGAAGGAAAGGACAGCATAAATTTCCAGCCCCACTCTGGAGTAATAAATATCGAAAGTAGAAAGACAGTCCATGGATCGGAGATGCAGGGTAAAGAAGAGAATGTCAGATGCGCTGAAGGCATTAAACGAGAGTCATAATAGAAGGATGAGAATGATCGGATGGCAGATCAATGGCAGCAAAACATTTCGCACAATGAACATGCTCGACCATAGCCACTTTTCCAAATCATGAAATGGACTAAAAGGTGGAGGCATCTAACAGTCGAGGTTGGGATCCAAGAAGATCCACGATTGTAAGTGATTTCGCATCCCAAATTAGCAAGGATGTAGCAGCGATTTTGGATTGCGAAAAGTGGTACAGGTCGCTAAGATCGACGGTCACTACAAGAGCGGAGGGAGATCTGCGGTCGTGGTTCATTTTGCAATCTAAACTAGCATGGAGGGGACCAGAATCTCACATCACGAAAAGTGGTAGGGTCCACTCATATCAACGGTTGTGAAGAAAAGCGGATCTTGATCTACGGTTGAGCTACACACGCACGAGGTAAGAAAGGATGTAGCATAAAGGACCTCACATACCAATGGCTCAAATCACAAGGAGTAACATCCACGATGCCAGCTTCTTGGGAAGGGCGTGAAGGTTATGCTGTGTAAAAATATATAAAAGGGTCCACGTGAAGTTGGAAAGGTTTGTCTTTTCCAAAACCTCGAAGCCGCCAAATATCCAACCGCATACAGAGCGCTAGCATGGAAAAACCAGGAGACTATGCTACAAAGCAAGGGAGGACCCTGATACCCCCTCAGTGCTATTTGAAAATGGATGTGATAGGAGCAATAGAAGTGGTAGGGGCGAGAGAGGATACAGAGCTTGAAGTCACATGTCGGAGGGCAAAAGAAAGTATCGTAGAAGAGAATGCCAAAAATTTTTATACCATCTTGGTGGGAGAAGCCATTGAAACCACCAGAGGCAAATTAGAAATCCTTATGGACCGAGGTAGAGATACTTGCGGTGTTTTTAAATCCTTCTTCCATTTCTTCTATGTTGGCCAAACCCCCCATTGGCCTGAGTTTGTCGAATGGTGTGCAGACAATTTCTCTGTTGCCGATGGTGTCATTATGAATAAGTCAAAGTCCAAAATCCTTTGTTCAGTACAGGCTTCCATCGTCCGCAAAAAACTCCACATCCCAGACGAGTTTGTCCATATATCCCAAAACTACCAAGAGGAAAATATTATACGTTGCTTCAGAGAGTCTACCGATGAAAGTAAAGAAACCTTCTTTAAGGCCTGTTCAAAACCTAGTGGTGAACACATCGACCTATCATACCCTATTGAACTTAGCCAGTTCAATGAAGAAACTCAATGGTGTATATCCCTAGCCAGTCAGTTTCTAGGTCTAGATATCGATGCCTGTGTCCTAGAGTCATTGTTAAGTTTTTTGTTCATCTTGAGTACTTGTCCGGCCAAACCTGAATTGGCCAAGCAATCTTATGAGTCTTTTTGTATTAAGTTTGATGAATTCCTAGCCGAGAACATCTATTCTCAGTTAGCAAATTTCCAAGGCACTAAAGTGTTCATATTCCAATCCCTTTTGTTGAGGATGCTTATAGCTTATAATGAAGAAGACCTGCAAGTGCCTGAATTGGAAATCACTATTGATATGGCCATGGGCTATTATAAGTTCATGAACCAATTGATGGCCGAAGTATACCACCTTTTCTTTTAGGAAAGGTTACCTAGGGTGTTTCCTGAGATGAGAGAACTGCTACAATTATCAAATAGCAAGAGGATAGGGGACTGGTTCCTAACAGAATTCGGAATGACCATAAGATTATACGGATTTGTGCATCAACCCTACATTCTGCCAGCTTTTCTAACCGCTAGGGTTTTCTCCCTGGAATTGATCCGGCAAAGACTCACTGTTGAGGAAGAGCACTTCTTGAGCTATAAAAAGAGCTCAAATTTGATTTTCCCCTAGGAAGTGGGACCATACATAGTAAGGAGCAGAGTTGATTTGCCACTGGTCACCAACTTGCTCAAAGGCATGGGATTTTCTCTGGGACAAGCAGTAAACCACGACCCTCATCAAATAATTTCCAAAAGGAGGAAGGCTCACAAGTGTAAGCCTTTCGAACACACTGAGATACTCGGACTCAGGGAAGCAGCAAACTAGGATGATTTCCCTAATCCTGCCCCGATGGATACCAGCATAGAATGAAGCGCTGGCTCACACCTACCAGGAATAGCTTCTCCCCAAATAGAATTGGCTAAAAAAGTTGCAATAGTCGGGGATGTCTCATCCTTGGTCAGCGATTCAGTGAGTTCAGTGAAAAGAGGGGGTCTGGAGCCTATTGATACTGAAGAGGTGGACACGACCAGCATGCCCAAAAGGCAGAAAATAAAATAGGGGAAATAGTTAGTACAGTTTAAAAAGGGCAATACAAAGGGACAGATAAAGAAGAAGAATATGGATAAAAACCAGGAGCTGGAAGAGCTCGAGGCAGCCAAATTACAAATCCAAGAATATGTATTTGATGGGCGGACTCCAAACAAGCATGCATCCAAAGAAGACTGGCTAGGCTCTTACCGAGAAAGGGTTGATAAAACTTTCAAAGAGACAGCAGAGCTATACAACGAGGCAACACAGTTTCCTTACCCAAATGTGGCATTAAAGACAGTAAGGGATCATGCCACTGACACCCTTAGCTTAGCCTTGGCGATGGTAAATAAGGTGTCAGAGGTTAGTGTGAACCTCTCAAAGGTTCCCACTACTGACATAATACACCTCAACAAAGAAACCGGGGACATCTTGAATGCTAGACTGCTTAAGGCCACCATACAGATGTCCAAGCTAGAGGAAAGTAAAACAAAGACTTTGAATCTTTTGAGAAAGGTAAGAGTGGAGAACAAAGCCCTCAAGGCCCAAATCAACAATTTGCATAATGAAGCAATGCAAATAGAGGGACCAGCACATAAGGGAGTCTTGGCCCAGAAATTGCTCGATGATAAGGAAAAAGAGATCCAGACACTAAAAAAGAAGTTGAAAATCCTTGCTACCTAGCTTGCCTAGACAGAAGAATTGGTTGATTTCGAAAAAGAGAAAGAGACATTAAATGCTGAGCTTACCAACTGCAAAGCCAAGCTGCTAAAGCTCGAAGAAAAGGAAAGGCAGTGGGAAGCACACATCCAGCTTTTGAAGAAAAGTGAAGCGGAATTAAAAGCCATATTAGCAATAAAAGAAATGGAGCTTCAAGGAAGGAGTGTTGAGAGTGAAATTCAATCCGTAGGTGTAGCTGGAGAGATAGACACCGGTTCTCTTTCTAGAGCAATGTCCAAGATAGGCCTGAAAGATACAGAGCTTGTTAAGTTAAAGCAGTAGATCGAGGAGCTAGGAAAGGAAAAAGGCGAGGAGAGACAAGGAAAGGAAAAGATGGAAGAGAAATGCCAAGGACTAATTCAACAAAATGCCAAGTTAAGCCAACAGGTGGTCGGTAAACTTTCCTTGCAAGGCACTAGACATTTGATCTGGGATCATATCATTATAGAGGCTGACAAGTTCTGACCTTATATATATTTCATTGAAGACCAATAAAACGCTATGATAGAGGCCAAGAAAATGGTCCTGACAGTATTAGGGGAAATGCAGAAAAGACCTGTGGCAACAGCAAAAAATGTCATTGCTTTCCTAAGCTCCTTGTCAAACGATTTCGCTAATTGGTACGGTATCCAAAACAGGGTTGTTGTTGTCTCCGGGGCTAGAAACGTAATTTCTAAGCACAGGATGCTGGAGACTGTACAAGCCAAAATAGATGTTATTGAACACAAAGTCAAGGAGGTTATCAAGTTATTCAAACCACTGGTAGATAGAGGGATCCCTTTCTTCTGGGAAGAGAAGGGTCTTTTACTGTCCTAAAAAGAGTATCGAGAGCATTTAGTTCAGTGCCGATTAGACAACAGTAAGTTTGGAGACGTGCAACAATCATTGTCAAGAAAGACCATTTTTGATATGCTGGCCAGTGAATTTGAATTGTTGTCTGATTTTAAAGCCACATGTGTTGAAGTCCCTAAAACTTCGTACCTGGAAACGATGGAGCTCAAAGCGCAAGCATTTGACATGGCAGTTGCGACTCTACCTGGTCCTGACCTATGGAGAGACATTTAGCAATACGGGTCGGCCAAATTCAAAACGCATCCATAGAAGTGGCAATGATAGTACGTGGGAAGTTTTCTCTGTGTACACGCCCTTTCCGATGGTCACCTCTCCCGGAAATATGTACAGCTATCACTCGCTAGATGGAAACATAGAAGATTTTTGTGTATATTTTCTCCTGCAATCCATATTTCATTTTCCATTTTTTATGTAAATCGTGGCCGATGTGTCACCTACAAGTTTGTTAGAAGTTGTTTTTTAGTTGTAACAAATTTTGATTCCGGATGTCGGTCTAGGAAGTCCAAAATGCTATAAATATACCTCCTAAAGAAGGAGAAGGGGTTGAAACCGATGTAATTTTGTAGTGTATGCTTTCAAGAGCATTTTAATAAAATTGCAGAGCCGAGGTCGGCGTTTCACACAGGGATCCATGTGTTGCTTATATTAGAGTCTGTTGCTTCCTTTCTCATGTGAATGTTTTTCCAGTTTATCTCTTCCATTATGTTTTCTTTCATGTCTGAAATAAGTGTATAACAGTTTGGAATTCATACATGCTATGCCCCGTCTATTGTTTCAGATATTCACCAAAGCTTTATTCTAAAGTTAATCCAGAATCCATTTTCCAATGCTTTGTGTTGATGGTATGTTCATGTTCTTCTTCTCCATCAGACAATTATAATTTGACTATGATTGAATGGCTATATTACCTCTATGTTGAAATCATCTACATAAGTTTTGTTCATTTCGGTTACATTTCTTGACTCCATCGCCCAATGGCTCTATGTATTGTTTCAACCAATTTTACAAACAATTTATAGTTTCACTTGTACATATTTGGCATTGTTAATATTTGGTGAGAGATCCCTCTCGGAAGAGGAGAAGGCCAATTCACTCTTCGAAAGTGGTTCTGTTGTTACCTGGGAGCGGGCCTTTCACAACCTTTGGCTCAATTCCAGTGCTAACAAACCAGCGCCATTGCCGAGGACGAGTTGAAGATTATCCCTGGAGGAACGACAAGAACTTCATGATTTCAAGAAAGAGATTTTTGAGGGAAAACAGAAATTTCTGCATTCGTGAGAAGGTTGTATATTTGTCCCGGTGACTCCACACCCAATGCGACTAGTATCATACTAGGTATCCTAGCTTCCAGAAGGATCCACACGAGAGGTAACCTTGATCCCGAAACTTTGCAAAGTGTGGATAATCCAGAAAAAATACTTAGAAATAGAAATAAAGAGAAAGTGGATCTTCTATTGTTTGGTACATCATCATCTCAAGATTTGTACAGCATAGCAGAAACCAAATGGGGAGTTAGAGCTGAAAGACTACTAACCAAATCTAAATCTGAATCTGACCTAAGGGAAGTTGGGGTTAGCTCTAGTATACTGCGATCCTATTTGCTTGATTCTTTATGGCTGAACCTAGAGACCCCAGCGAAAGCTGAAGAGACAGCCCCTATTTTTCAAAACACCCAATTGCCTAACCCCTAGTTTGCTCCCAATCGACCGACCCAAATGGTTGCTGCTACATTTTCCCCATTGGCCCTACCTCTAGTTCTACACGACCTCCCCTTGAACTACGCCCAAAGAATTGCACTCTATGACAGGGAGGGGAATGTCTCAGCGAGATACCGTGTGGGTAAATTTGATGATTTCATTGACCAGGAAGAGGTGGATGATGAAGATGTCAAGATGTGGTTGTTTGCTCAGAGTTTGTCTGGGGAAGCCAAGAAGTGGTACAAATATTTTGCCACCTAGGTCTATCCGCAGTTTTACTGGTTTTCAAACCATATTTCTAGAAATATGGGATGATAAACAAAGCCCGTTGCAGGTCCTCTCTCAATACAACAATCTCAAGAAAGGAGGTTTTGAGTCAATCCATGAGTTTTCAAGCAGATTCATGAGAGTCTACAACTCGATACCTGCTAACATCAAACCTTCACCCGGGGTGGCTAAAATTCATTACGCTGATGCATTTGATAATGATTTTGCTTTGTTATTAAGAGAAAGAAAGTCAAACACCCTCCCGGCTATGTTTCCTAACGCCCTAGAAGTAGAGGCCAATATGATGGCGTGCGAAAAAATAAAACCAAGGGCGGAGGTTGACAGAAGGAAAAGTAGAGAAGAGACACACCCAATTGCTTCTACGTCCTCATCCAGTGATGTAAAATTTGAGATGATGCTCAAAACTATGGAAAAGTTGATGGACAGGCTAATGGCGGAGGCCAAGACAACAAACCGGGAGCAGAATGAACCTCAGATTAGGAATCCCAATTTTAAGAGGCCAGTTCCTCCCCCACTCCAACCAAATAGACCAAGGGATGTGAGAAATCCAAGAAACCAAGAAGAGCAACCAATTAGGCCTCCTTTCCCTGAAAACTATGTGGCTGCCAAAGATGAGGCAGAGTCTATCGAAGATCATATCGATCATTTCAGCGATTTAGACTCTGAGATCTACTTGAATGAGGAGGAACATGACATGTTCACACAAGTGGATGATAAGGCCCTGATAGAGGAATTGGAGCAATATCATAAGGGGTGTATGCATGCTATAAACGATGTCATGAAGATCAAGTTAAGAATTAGAGACGTTGCTATAAACAAAGGGGGTTAAACCCAAACTAGCCTTATAGTAGTCAGACCAGCCTAAGGAAAGGAAATGAGAAACAAAAGGAGCCGGTAGCATCTAGGGAGGTGGAAAAAGGGACTAGTAATGTGAAGGAGCTGGAGCAAATGGCACCTGTGGAGCTGGGAAAAACCCCTCCCATGTTTAACCTCCAAAACGAGCTAGCTAAGCTGAAGGTTTCAATCCCTTTCAATGAATTATTGAGAAATTAGGAGTACGGGGACACTATAACAAAGATGATTGCGAATCAAGGAGAAGCTCACCCGGATATCTTAGAGTTGACTAAAGACAACCCTACTATTATTCTGGGATCTAAGATTGACAGCGTGGATAGCGAAGATGAGGAGGTGCCACCCTTTTACATGAGCTTGAATGTACATGATATGGTGTTACACAATGCTATGTTGGATTCATGAGCCTCACATAATCTGATGCCAAAAGGAGTTGTGGAGAGCCTGGGATTGGAGATTATAAGGCCTTATAAATACCTATATTCCTTTGATTCTAAAATGGTAAAATGCCTGGGCTTGATCAAAGACATGGTCGTATCTTTAAATAAGTTGTCATCTAAAATTATGGTCATGGATTTTGTTGTGGCCAATATTCCCCCCAAGTTTGGTATTTTGTTGTCAAGGTCTTGGACTTCAAAGCTAAAGGGTAGCCTGCAAATGGACATGTCCTATGCAACAATTCTTGTTCGGAATGAAAACAAAAGGTTATACAGTGAGAAAAGATTTCCTTACGACGTGAGCAACCAGGCTTAGCCTAACATCCACCATGTTTATGTCGTCGACATAGACTTGGGGTCATCTATCTTCTTCAATGATATATCTCCTTGCGACTCAGAAGTTGTTATGCCATGAAAAGGTAAAAGGGATAAAGGAGAGACTAGTGAACTGGAAGCTTTGGAAAGAAAGCAGAAGGACGAAGGACTGTGGAAGATGTATTTCGATGGCTCGGTGGCTAAAGCAGGTGCTGGCACAGGTGTGTACATAATCTCCCCCATTAGGGATACCAAAGCTTATTCTTATAAGTTGGTTTTTGAATGCTCTAACAATGTAGCAGAGTATGAGGCCTTTTTGTTGGGACTGCATGCGCTAAAGGATTTAGGAGCTAAAAGGGTCCAAATTTTCGGAGATTCAGAACTTGTAGTGAATTAGGTGAATGAAAGCTTCCAAACTAGACATCCAAGAATGAGGGCTTACCGAAATGAGGTGTGGGACATGTTCAGAAATTACTTCACTTGTAACATCCCCGTTTTTGACCTCGATGCATTAAATATACATGATATGTATATACATTGTAAATAATCATGGTGCAGAGCTAAAGGCCAAGGCCCCACCATCGATTTGGTTATGTTATGTTTCAGATTGGAATTGTCACCGATGATATATCGGGACATACAGCACGTATTAAATTGTGGCATCATGTAAATGTGCATTTTAATTAAATGAACCCAACTAGCTATGTTCACTACAACCAAATTGAGAAGGAGCATGATTTCCTAAGGTTAAGGCAGGGGATGTTAAACCTTGAACCTATGGGGGAAAAGCCATGTGTCACCACCATGTTTGACTGCTCACCTTCCCTTGTCTCATCCAACCACCACTTTAATGTTCTATTGATTAGTTGGGGCATTTATTGCTGGCAGTGGAGTGTGGCAGGACTGTCACTCCTTGCCCACATGCACACTTCACTAGGCTAACCCTTACGTTGGTAGGAATACCACTACGTCCATTATCCCCATTTTTTCCACACGACTGCACTCTCTCCAAGACGCCTTTCTTCTCACTAAAAAATGCTCAGTTTCTTCACGCGCCGGTTGGTCTTCCCCATCGTCCATCCTCACGCAAGCGGAGACGCTCTGTTCCTCACGTAGGCGGAGGATTCTCCCTGTTTTGGCTCATGCAGCACTAGAAGGAAAACAGTTTTTGGGTTGTCATTACATTACAGTGGGGGTGTATTCCCATATCAATTTAGTGAATGGTGTGGGGTGTATGTTTTTCCCCTGCATGCTGGGTTACTGTAGTTTTCTCTGGTCGCTTATTGGCTGTTGTTTTCCCACATTTGTTGGCTACGTTTTTCCTTGTGATTTGGTGGTTGTAGGATGTTGTGGGATTGTTTTGGCCACGATAGGGCTAAGAACGATCTAGGGAGTTGCCTTTCCCCTGTTAAAGCTTTAATAGCTGGCTTGCTGCATGCACGAAGTGGTTTTGTCCTCATACAGCATTAGAGTGGTGAATGAGGGCCTGATGTGCTTGATAAACTTGGTGGGTTAGGAACTACACAAACAAAGCTAGTGGGCTGGATTTTTTCTCCACAACCCCTGAATAGAACTAGAAGGGAGATCAGGGTCTGAGGGACTGCGTTGCAGAGAAAGGACCGATTTCCTTGTGTTGGGTGTGTGTGGGTGTTCTAGAAGCCAGGTTGGTTCTAGTTTCAATGACTATAGCTCTTCAATGAGCTCACCATCTTAGCATTTAGCCTTTCCCAGCTCCTAGATGGCCTGATAAACCCAACTTTGTTGGCTTGGCAGATCCATTTTCCGCCTGATAAAACCAACTGTGTTGGCTTGGTTGAACTATTTTTTTCCTTGTGGTGTTGTTATCCTTGGCTATGCGTAAGCCTGCTAGTTCCTTAGTCCTTGGGGAATCATGCCCGGCTTGGGGTGGCAGCATTGCTAAGAGATTAAGGATCACGCGGGACTATGGTTGGGTGGAACGTTGCAGCGACATAGCTGGTTGCAGGACAGTTCTTATAAGATAAGTTTTCTTAACTAATTTGTTTTGCAATCATATTTAATGTTAATGAATTATGATGATGGACATGTTGAATGCTAAATAGTATATGAATGAATGTTGTTTTTCTTCCGCTATGTATATGAACAATTATGAATCGTGGTTTGTTTTATGTTTTTAATTATCTTGCTTCAGCATTTTATGTACGTGTGATCATGTTCATGGGGCTAGATACCCGGATGTTTGGTGTTTAGTAGTGTCCTCTTTCCCGGTCGGAGGGTCAGGGACGTTACAGTATGGTATCAGAGCTTTCGTTGCAGCATGGGACTGAATGGGCTGTGAAGATGCAGTGACAGAGCTTATGTTGCAGCATTTGGGCCTCAGAGGTCCATGAAAATATTAGTTAACAGAGGGAGGTTTCTTACTGCCTAGAAGAAACCAGGAGAAAATGGATGATGACAAGAAAATTCACCAAAATTTTCTAAGTGCCAGAATTGTCGGCTCATCGGAGAACTCAGTGAGAATTTCTTCCAACACAGCGGAAGAATTAGTCTGATGACCACCCGACGAAGGACAGCCGGCAAAAAAAATTCACAGTTTTGCTAAGGTTCGTAGACCGTCGGCGAAGGATAGAGGATGGGGGAAGCCGCAGTTTTGGCAGAGATCAACTGAAGACCGCTGAAACGTCGGCTCCACTTAGCGGAAAGAACCTCTAATGTTTTGACTGTCATCGATCGGCGAAGAATAGGAGATGGTTGAGCCGATGAAGCGGCGGATGAGAAGACTAAAGAAAAAAATTTGGAAATTTTTCCAAGTCATAAAATCTTCATCAATCAGCGATGATTAGTTGATCGCATTGCCGATGCCTAAAGGATCAAGTTGTCGATGCGGTGGAAGACAAGGCAAGACATTTTCAAAAAAAATTCTCTAAGGCACGAGATCATCATCCATCGGGAAATGTTAGTTATACGGGTCACCGATAAATATTGGAAGGAATTAGTGGATCGGTTCGCCGATCGGAAAGGGTTCAAATTAAGGTGAACCACAGTTGCAGTTGCCTAGTCAACTATCCATCCAATGTCATAATGAAAAACTTCTTCGACCACCAACAAGTGCCCCATGGAGACCATAGTGACTTTGCTGCCCGCCATTACGACCACATAAAGAACTAATCACCCGATGGGAAGTGCATTCGAGCGCCGGTGCAGCAAGAGACTAGTCGCTCCGACCACCGACAAAGTCATGAGCTGCGGAAGACATAGAAAGATCATGGACCGTCGTTGCAGAAGCTGAAAGGACTAACCGTCCGATGCGCAGAGCACCCAACCGCTAATGCAGCGGTTAGTCTATGTTATCGACGATGAAGTTCGGAGCGATAAATGATTATGGACCCGATATGGAGGACGAAATTAGACTAATGGATCGTCGATAAAACTCGGAATAGTAGACCACTACAGGCCGATACGGTAGAAGGAGATAGACAAGCAACCCTCCGATACAACAGAGAGAATTAGATGTTCTAGTCACCAACACACCAAAAGGTTAGTGAAGAAAGGACCCGATGAACAGTCGATTTTCTCACCGATGCAGATCAGGATTTTAGTCGATTTGCCCATCGAAATGCTGGGAGAAATAAATGAATAGACCATCGATGACCTAGGTGTTTTGGCCATCGGAGTGTCAGAAAGATAGCTGGGACGAAGTCCGATTGGGCCAAAGGAGATTTGGGTTTTCGAGAGAACTTCTCAGTGATTTTTCAAGCAGTTTTCAACTACCTTTCAGTAGGCTTTCAGCAAATTGTCAGTGGTCACAAGGCTGAAAAGAAAGAAGAGAAGATTTTGTGTTTTAAGCAAAATTGTTATTATTATGTTTCTCCAAAGGAAGATGTTTGTGCCAGAATTTGTTCTCAAACTACAGAAGAACAAGCCAACACAATCTCAATAATCACAATAAAGTAAAATAGGGTTTTCTAGGGTTTTGGTTGAACAATTTGAAGACAAGAGGGAAAACATTCATAAAACCAAAGTAAACACTAAATCATGAGCATTTAAATCACTGATATGCATAACATATAAACCATAATCCAACAAAATAAACACAGTACTGAGTTTTGCCCACAGTTAGCAAGCATTTCAAGCATAAAAACATTAAACAGGAAATGAATATACCAACTAGGTAATTAACACAAATTAGAAATGAAACCAATCAATAATCTGAAGGGCATATAGTGCATATATTTCATAATTCATCCCTCAAAAACACATAAGAGTCTTTTACTTAGCTCATAAACAAATCCTGATAGCCTCCCCTTGTCAGCAAAAAAATCAAACCCATTGTCTTCTTTCAAACTTACATTTATCCTATTCCTTCAAAATCAATTGAATAACTGAACCCTAACTACTTTTAGGCTATCTCTCGAATAATTCAATCTAAACTATCATTATACAAAAATAAAATGACTTTCCAAACTTAACTAATAATTGACTTTCTTAACTAACTTTACAAGTCTTTAGTTGCTTCAGTTAGTAAAGCAATTCCCTCCAAGGCCTGAGCTTTCCTTATAGCTTTCAAGTGATCTGCCTCCAAATCTGCAACCCTCCTTGTTAGCTCCTCGTTCTGCTGAGTCAGCTCCTGGATAGTCTACTTTAGCTATGTGAACTGATTCTCTGTTTGCCTTTTCCTTTTAAGAGCTTCCCTAGAAACTGCAATTAATTCCTGGTAATCACTGCTAACCTCTTCCAAGTCTTCTCTAAGTCTCTTGTTTGCAGTAACTAATCCATCATTAGTTTCATGCATATATTCAATTTGATGCTTGTATTGCTTAATGCTTCTTTGCAGGTTTTCTTTTTCAGAATCAATACATTTGTTTCTTGATATTGTTTGCATCCCTTCTGGTGTCCATGGGATTTTCAATTTCTTATAGATTTATTCATCCTCCTTCATAAGTTCTATGGAGGTCCCAGGAATCTCTGGATGTTCTTCAGCTTCAACATTGTAGTGAACCTCTTCTTCAGTTATCTCTCTTTTCTTCAGACAGTAACTCTTTACATCATTTGCTGCTATTCATGAATCATTTGATTTCGAATCTCCATGAAAATGTCAGAGATCTTAGTATCAGTAAAGACAAATGTATCTTTTAACACTTTCGATTTTTTATCTTTCATAACTTCCTTGTTGTCATCTTCACCACCGTCCAATTCCTCTTGAGATGATGAATCTTCTATTGTTGTAACCTTCACCTTTGTCAATTTGGGATTCAGTAGCTTTTTCATGTTTAACCTAAGTTTGTTCTTCGGCCTTGTCTTAGGTCTCCAAACTGCTCCAACCTCTCCCAACATCTTCAGAACCTTTCCTTAATGATTTATTGAGGCAAATTCAACAACCTTCATTCTTTTCTTTCTGGACATTGTTTCCTCACCACAATGAGTGTGAATTTCATGCTTAGCACAAACCCTAGCTTCATTAGTAATAGGAACTCTAGCCTCATTAGACAAGTATTTTTCATCCTCTTCCGACAGTACTGTAATAGGGCTTTGCTTCTGCTCCTTATTATCTTCTTTTACATCTTGAACTGGTTCTACAGGTAAGACCTCTTCAATAGGCTCAGTTTCTTTCATCTCTGACTATAAAACTTTGCTTTCCTCAACATTAACTCGCTGTCCAAACTCAATGTTTTCATTTTTCTGATTTTAAGCTTCTCCTGGTTTATCATTTTCTTCATCTTTGACTATAACCTTTTTTCTAAGCTTCTTAATCAGAGTTTGACGCATATCTACTTGTCTCTTTTGGGACTGTTCCTCCTGCTCAGTCTTGAAACCTAACCAAAATAAGAAGTGCTCCCATGTCTTTTCTCTTTTCTGCAATACAATACTTATCATGAGTTTTATGAGCCCATGGTGAAAAACTGATTGTTTTGTATGGTCTTGGTGTTCTCTCACTCTACATGACATCTTCTGTAATCTTTTCAAAAATAAGAAAGGAAGATTCATTTTAGATTCATGACTGAGATGTTGAAGAAATCTGAAATGATATTTAAACACAAAGGAAAATTTCCCCTCACAGGTGACATAGCTTTGTAAGATTTTGATAGGTTCAATCCACTCAGGTTTAAAGTTTTGAATGGGAACACCTTTTCCCCAGTCTACTACTACACCAGGAAGCAAATATCTATGAGCATCAAAGGTGAAGGGCACCTTTTTGAACCAGAACTCTCCCTCATCCAAAATCCCTGTTGCTTCAGCTATTAACTCCTTGGTTAATTTGAACTTCAAGGTGTCAAAAGACACTACATCCTTATCTAGAAATTGAGCAAACTTGTGCGAAACCTCTTAATGATGACCTTCACTCTTTTACAAGAACACTAACCATCATGCTTCTGCAAACAACTGTGCATAATATGGAAAGTTTTTTACCCAACTTAAGTCTGAGGGTTCTACCCTATTGGTCTTTCCACTCTTTTTCATTTTGAGATATGTTTAAACAGCTTCTATCCATACACTATAGCCTGATTGTCTTCAAATTTTGATAAACTAACAGAGAATATAGTATAGGGAAACCCAAAAGACCCTACTCTGAATTCTTTTGTTTAAATGATGAATACTTTAAACCCATTGATTAATAATTCATCATTTAACATGGATTAGGTTTAAAACTAATACTCCGTCATCAATTCTGTCATTAATCGTTTGTTCAGAAAAAACCCCAAATTAATAAACTTTGGTAATGGCTCGCAGACTACCTATTAAAAATGACTAATTCAACTGCTGGAATCTTGTTATCTCAACTGTCAGGTGTAGAATTGCATGCTCCACTTTTCTCTGACCGCTTTGACAACTCCAGCCAACCGCTCCCGAAAGCCCTAATTTTCGTTCTGTTTCAAAATTCCGATTACCAAGCACTGATTTTTTGCCACGATCTTCACTTGCTCTTCATGCACTTCAGGTAAAAACATAATTCCATACACCTTTGTCTCATTATGCTCTGCTATCATTATTATATCTGCTCTGCAATAAACTACCACGATTTCACCCTCTTGAGATATTCCACCTGTCACAATGATTAATATTTGAATGTTCCCACAGTATCGGCGTCTCCCATGACTAACAACTAATTCTTTTTCAGCATCGGTGATCGGAGGTTCAAGACTAAACGAATCAGCACTTCCCATTACTAACTTGTCGGCAATCGGAAACAATAATCTCTAATGCATCGAAACCTCAAGACACTATGTTGCTGCAGTGTCAGCTCTTTAGACCACTAGCTTCGCAATCGACGATCAGAAGCTCTATCAACTATCTCATCAGTGCTTTAAACCATTGTGATGCCGCAGTGTCATCACTTTAGACCACTAGCTTTGCGATCGGTGATCGGAAGCTCTATCAAATATCTCATCAGCACTTTAAACCATTGTGTTGCCGCAGTGTCGGCACTTTAGAGAACAATCTCCGCAACGTTGAAAGATGATTTTTAACTTTGCATGACTTTCTTGTAGCGCCTATGTGCATTGTTTTTTGGCTTGCGCTACAAGAAAATTCAAGTTAATGATTTTCAAAAATTAATCTCATGATATAGGTTTAAACTTGGTTTAAGAGTCCTAATTAAACTTTTATGTTATTTTTTATACTTTTTAATCCATATAAGCCTTATACAAGCCCTTTGATCATGAAATCAAACCAAAACTTGTAAAAATAAACTAAAAAGAATCAAATAACATGAAAGCTAAAGGGAAAAAACTCAAACTATCCCAAACAACAAAATTTTCTAGGAATAAAGAATAAAACCAAAATTCAAAACATAAACAAAAGTATTAAAAGATGAAAAACAAAAACATGACCTAACATCTGGCTCCTGCTGCGGGATGAAGTCCTCCCTGTGAGGCTTCAAGAACATGTAGACCAGTGCCTTCTGTGCTGCTACCTGCTAGTCTGCAAAATTTCCATTGGGTTATGGAGTCCTTATTCTGCTATTCACACTGGTATATACAAGGAAAGTCCAGTATCCATCTCAAAAATTGTAAAAATGCTTGAGCAATCGTCCATTAACTGGATTAGACAATTCCTCACCCTCCAAAGTCTGTAGAACAAAAGTATTGTTTTCCAAAAACTTTGATACTATGAAAGGACCAAACCAAAGGTTGTCAAACTTGCCATGCTTTCCTTTCTTCTCCTTCTTAGCATCCCATCTCAAAACCATGTCTCCCACTGAAAAAGTATTATCTTTGATCTTCCTATAAAATCTTTCTTTGATCTTCAACCTGTACAGCTGAGCCTTTTCTTCCACTTTTTCTCGTTTCTTCTATAACTCAATCATTGCATAAATTCTTCTTTGCATATCATTAGGTTCTTCTTGACAATCTTGAAAAAAATTCATCACTGGAATGCCCAGCTGAAGAGAAAAAACTACATCTGTACCATATACTAATTGGAAAGGAGAAGTTCCAATTGCTTGCTTAACTGTTATTCTGTCTTCCCATAATGCATACTTTAGCATAGAATCCCATGATCTTTTATTATGCTTCAGTAGCTTCCTGATACTCTGAATGATATTTTTATTAGATGACTCAGCTAACCCATTCCCCTGAGGATAATAGGGAGTTGAGTGTTTCAACAAGATACCATTCTTTTCACAAAATGCCCCCATAGCCTTAGATTTAAAGGCTTTAGCATTATCAGTCAATATTTTCTGTGGACATCCAAATCTACTAAGAATATTTTCTTCAATAAAATCTATGATCACCTTATCTGTGGCATTCCTTGTGGGAATAGATTCTACCCACTTAGTAAAGAAATCTGTAGTAGTCAAAATCCACTTATGATGCCCTGAAAAAGATGGATTTATCTCCCCTATGAAATCCAAACCCCACTACTGAAAAGGGGCATTAACTGCAATTGGTTTTAAAGGTAATGAAAGCAACTTTTGTTTACCAGCAAATTTCTGACAAGGGATACATGCTCTTACCTGTTGATATACATCTGAAAATAAAGAGGGCCAATAGTATCTTGCTCTTAGAATTTTATATGTTGTTGCCTTCCAATACTTATGTCTTCCACATGCACCTTCATGAGATTCAGAAATTACTCCTTCAATTTCAGGTTTATCTAAGCATCTGAGTAGGATACCACCTGGATCCTTCCAAAATAGTTGTTGTTCTACCAAACAATATTTAGTGGTTTTCAACTTCAAAGACCTAGCAGCTTTCTTGTCTAAGTGTTCTGGACATTGCAAGTATAAAAGAAAATATACAATATCTGCATACCATGTAGATGCTGAATAGTGGTCCATAATCTTCTCTTTCTCCAGCTCTGCTTGACTTTCTTTCTATGGTGGTTGTTCTACCATGAGATGTAGCCCTAAAGCTTGGCAATTTGAATCAGCTAGCAATTTAGCTAAACCTTGTCCCTTTACTAGCTTTGTAGGTCTGATATCCACATCATATTCCATGATTTTGGCAATCCATTTTCCTCTTTTTCCCTCACTGTCAGGCTGATTCAAAACATCTTTTATGGCAGCATTAGGCACATAAGCAATAACTTTGGAATGAAAAACATAAATTCTGAAAAATTTCAAAGCTTTTACCAAAGAGTAAGCTTGTTTCTCTAAAATGTTGTATTTTAGCTCCGAATCTCTAAGATTTTCGCTGAAAAATGCAATAGGCTGTTCAAGACCATCCTTATTCTTCTGTAATAAAACATCAGCCAATGTATCTTCAGATGCAAAAGAAAAGGTTAGAAATTATTTTGTAAAATATGGACTTACTAATACTGGAGCTTCAGTAACAACCATCTTAATTTTTTCGAATGAATTCTTTGCTTCTGCAGTCCACTTGACCTCCTGATCTTTCTTCAACATGGCTGTAATCTGTTCGATAGTCTCAGCAAAATTTGGTATAAACCAACGCAGAAAATTGATTTTACCAATGAAAGATTGTACATCCTTCTTGCTCCTTGGAAAATTATTTTCAGCATTACGTTCACCCTCTCCGAATCAATCCTTATGCCATCAGCTAAAACTAAACAACCCAATAATTTACCTTCTTGTACAGCAAAATGTGATTTCTTTGGATTAAGAGATCAACCATATTTTTTGGATTTCAGAAAAGTTTGTTTCAAGTGTTTTAGATGTTCATCATCTGATTTTGAAAAGACTGTAATATCATCTAAGTAAATCACTACAAACTTGTCTCTTTCCCCCACAAAGGCTATATCCATAGCTCTTTGAAAAGTGGCCCCAGCATTCATTAATCCAAAAGGCATTTTATCATACATGAAAGTTCCCCAAGGAGTAGTAAAAGTTGTTTTTTCTTTATCATCAGGATCCATGGCAATTTGATTTTATCCTGAAAAACCATCAACCATAGAAATTATTTGTGCACCAACCACCTTCTGCAATATTTGTTCTATTTTTTGCAAAGGGTAATTATCCTTCAATGAAGACCTATTCAGATTTCTAAAGTCAACACACAGTCCGATTTCTCCATTCTTTTTCCCGACAGGAACTAAATTGGAAACCCATGAAGAATACCTGACGGGAACAATGATCTTGGCATCTAATAACTTATTCACCTCTTTTTCAATAACAGGAAACAAAGCTGGATTTATCCTCCTTGATTTTTGTCTAAAAGGTTTAACATCCAGTTTTAAAGGCACTTTATGCTTTATAATTCTAGTATCATATGTTTTCGAATCTTCATATGACAAAGCAAAAACATCAACATACTCTTTTAACAACTTAATGTACCTGTTCCTCTATTCTGTTGTGAGTGCTTTTGAAATCTTCACCATTCTAGGATGTTCAGGAATGCCAATATTACAGTCCACCACATTTTCTTCTAAAGACTGTACAACAAGTTTTAAAGGTTTATCATCTTTTGAAAATATTCTTTCTAATGGCACCAAACCTTTAGGAATGAAATTACTTTTAAGTTCAATAACCTTGTGACCAGCAATCTCATTTTCTGCAATATCTTCAAAATCTTCAACCTGATCATCTTCTTCCTGATCAATTAGGGAATTGGAAAACTCATCTGTCAGTTCTAAAAACCTTTTTATTTCAATGTCATCTTCAAAAAATTTCCACTGCTTTACACTGTCAGGCACAGAAGGTCTATACCTAACCTCAATATGATACTTTAGCTGTGTTGTTTTGGGAATTCTAAAATGTGTGGCTGCTAGGGCCAAAGAATCAACAGTTTGGTTATGGTCGCTAGGAATATAAGTAATATTAAAAGCCACAAAATAATTTTCTATCATATCCCATACTTCATTACGGTACACTTTCAGCAAATCATGTTTCACTTGATAATTGTTTTTCACCTGCTGAACAACCAACTCATAGTCGCCATATACAGAAATCTGTTGAATGCCTAAATCTTTTGCAGCTTTCAATCCTAACAACAAAGCCTCATATTCTGCAGTATTATTGGTGGTAATAAATTCCAATTTATTCATTAAGTTTACTGTTTCACCACCAGGAGATATTAAAAGAACCCCTACTCCAACACCTTCCTTACAGGATGATCCATCAAAGTATAATTGCCAAAGTTCATCTTCTTGTTCCCTAGTGCATTTAACTGGATTTTATTTTTCAACGTGTAACAAACCAGTAGTATTATCATCATCACTAAAATGCAACATACAAGTACCCAAATCTTTGTCAACAGCATACAAGGGATGATTTGTAGGGTTCTTGTCATCTGTCACAATATAGGCAAATTGTAATTATTTGTACAACCTTCTGTTTTCTCCTCCAAATACAGGAATGGTGGCATATGTTAAATCCATTTGTAAATTCCCACCAACCTTCTTTGCCCAAGATCTAGAGAGGAGCAGTCCAAATTTAGGTGTAATGTATGCTACTACCACATCCATAATCACACTCTTCATTGGTAGCTAAGCCAAACTGACAACCGTATCTTTAATCACTCCTAAACATTTTACAACTCGTGAATCAAAAGCATACAAATCATGATAGGGTTTTGTTATACTCAAACCTAGAGCCTCCATAACAGCTTTTGGCATTAGGTTGTGTGATGCTCCTGAATCCAAAAGACAGTTATGTATCATATGTTCATGAATAGTTAGTGTGATGTAAAAAGGAGGTGATGCACCTGCTTCATTTTCAGTTTTTTCTGCCAGGGCTGATCCAATAAAGATTTTAGGGCTTTCTTCTTGTAGATTCACTGTATCAGAGAGAGGCTGACTATTTGCTGAACCAATCATTTTCAAAACTGAATTTTTATAAGAGGGATTCTTCATTAACTCAGTAAAAGGCATAGGAATCTTGATTTTGCCTAATTCATTTTCCAGGTTAAAATTTTGCACACTTTTGTTTATCTCTTCAACTTCCACATTTTTCTTTTGTTTATCCTAATCTTGTTTTTTCTCCAACACAAGATCAGACTAATGTTTAGGAAGTACAACTACCTTTTTCTTAGGATTTTGAACTACTTGCTTTGGACCTGACCTCAAATTTAAAGTTTTCTTTGGTTCAGTCTGGTATGTATCAGCAGTTACAGAAGTCACTTCAAGATTCAAATCATTCTCTGTTACAAACAAATCAGCATCATAATATTCTAAGTTTAAATAATCTTCTTTAGTCACAAAACCTTCTGTTAACTATTCCCCAAAATAGTTCATATCCTGATCTGTATCCTCAAACAATACTTCCTCTTCAATTTCTTATTCATCAACTACATTATTCTGGGGTGGTGGTGGTACTTTTTGGTCCTCAGTTTCTCTCCTTTCTTGTTGTATATCATTGTTTCTTCTTTCTCTAGGAATGAAACGAGGTGCAAACTGTCTTCTGAATTGGTTTTGATTATTAGGGTTTCTATCACCCTCTTGAACAGGTTTATTTGAATTCTTCTCTAGTTACAGCTTGTTTAATTTTGCTATCAAGATCTTAACTAGCTTTGCCATCTCATCAATTTTACTTTTTACAGAGTGGGATGTTGAAACCACTGGAGCTGCCTCTTTCTTACCCTTCCTATCATATATCTGTTGAGCTGTATTTCCCTTCAATCTATTAGAAGCTAATATATTAGACTCCAATTCTAATGCTGCATTCTACATGTTCAGTAAAGTAACAGGTATTCTTTCTCTTAAAAGTAGGGAAAATTCATGAACAAAAGCATTGGCATACGTGAGTTTTGCAAATGTTTCTGAAGGTTTTATCTCTGTAGGAATTCTGCCATACATTTTATTGAATCTCTTCGAAAAATCAGCTATGGTTTCATCCTTCTTTATCCTAAGGGCTCCAAACTCAGTGATGTAATATGTATGATCCTTGGTGTCACCCCATTGTCTCATGAAAAGGTCTTGAAGGTCTTCTATGATAGTGCTATAATTCACAGGAAAATCCATGAACCATTTTCTAACTTCTCCATCAAGACTCTGCACAAACATCCTCATCCATACATCCTTGGCCCCAATATTCTGATTATCAGCATAACTAAGAAAATCATCCCAATGCTCCTCAGTTGTGGTCTCTCCCTGTCCATTGAACCTAGGCAGGTATTTCTGGTAATCACCTCCAGGAAGTGCATTCAAAGGCTGAGGCAAAACTAAAGGTGCATACCTAGCTACAACCATTCGATCCATCATATCTAATGGCTGATTTTGGACTGCCATCTTTAAGTTGACTGGTTTTGGTGATGAAAAGACTTGACTGGAACTTGGCTGGAATGGAGTTTTACCAACTTTGAGATGAAATAGAGGAATTTTTCCAGGAGATATTGTCTTTTCTTTCTTGAAGGATTGAGAATCAGTGAAAACTTGAAAATTACTGACAGGAATTATAGGCTTCAGCCAAGGTGAATTTTGTTCTTCTTCCTTCAAAACAGATAAAAGTGATGAAATATCTAACTGATCAGGGTTACATAGGGATAGTGATGACTAAGACCTTCTGATCTTCCTAGCTATTTTCAATATCTGTTCTGGGTCTGAAACACCCAGCTGTAAAGGTGAACTAGGTCCATTTCTTGTTCCAACTCTATTAGTAGCCACTGTGAAATACTGGTGAAAAGTAGTCTTTAAGATTTTTTGGTTTAAGTTCACCTCTCAAAACCAGCGAAATGATAAGTATCCCAGGGAAAATAGGTTTTCAACTTCATCCCCAGCAGTGGCGCCAAAGATGTTTGTGCCAGAATTTGTTCTCAGACTATAGAAGAATAGTCCAACACAATCTCAATAATCATAATAAAGTAAAATAGGGTTTTCTAGGGTTTTGGTTGAACAGTTTGAAGACAAGAGGGAAAACATTCATAAAACCAAAGTAAACACTAAATCATGAGCATTTAAATGATTGAGATGCATAACATATAAACCATAATCCAACAAAATAAACACAGTACTGAGTTTCACCCACAGTTAGCAAGCATTTCAAGCATAAAAACATTAAACAGGAAATGAATATACCAACTGAGTAATTAACACAAATTAGAAATGAAACCAGTCAATAATTTGAAGGGCATATAGTGCATATATTTCATAATTCAGTCCTCAAAAACACATAAGATTCTTTTACTTAGCTCATAAACAAAGCCTGATAGCCTCCCCTTGTCAGCAAAAAAATTGAACCCATTGTCTTCTTTCAGACTTACATTTATCCTATTCCTTCAAAATCAGTTGAATAACTTAACCCTAACTTCTTTTAGGCTATCTCTCGAATAATTCAATCTAAACTATCATTATACAAAAATAAGATGACTTTCCAAACTTAACTAATAACTGACTTTCTTAACTAACTTCACAAGTCTTTAGCTGCTTCATCTAGTAAAGCAATTCCCTCCAAGGCCTGAGCTTTCATTCTAGCTTTCAAGTGATCTGCCTCCAAATCTGCAACCCTCCTTGTTAGCTCCTCATTCTACTGAGTCAACTCCTGGATAGTCTGCTTTAGCTGTGTGAGCTGATTCTCTGTTTGCCTTTTCCTTTTAAGAGCTTCCCTAGAAACTGTAATTAATTCTTGGTAATGACTGTTAACCTCTTCCAAGTCTTCTCTAAGTCTCATGTTTGCAGTAACTAATCCATCATTAGTTTCATTCATATATTCAATTTGATGCTTGTATTTCTTAATGCTTCTTTGCAGGTTTTCTTTTTCAGAATCAATACATTTGTTTCCTGATATTGTTTGCATCCCTTTTGGTGTCCATGGGATTTTCAGTTTCTTATAGATTTTTTCATCCTCCTTCATAGGTTTTGTGGAGGTCCCAAGAATCTCTTGATGTTCTTCAGCTTCAACATTGCAGTGAACCTCTTCTTCAGTTATCTCTCTTTTCTTCATACGGGAACTCTTTACATCATTTTGATGCTGTTCTTGAATCATTTCATTTCGAATCTCCATGAAAATGTCAAAGATCTTAGTATCAGTAAAGACAGATTTATCTTTTAACACTTTTGATTTTTTATCTTTCATAACTTCCTTGATGTCATCTTCACCACCGTCTAATTCCTCTTGAGATGATGAATCTTCTATTGTTGTAACCTTTACCTTAGTCAATTTGGGATTCAGTAGCTTTTTCATGTTTAACCTAAGTTTGTTCTTCGGCCTTGTCTTAGGTCTCCAGACTGCTCCAACCTCTCCCGACATCTTCAGAACCTTTCCTTGATGAGTTATTGAGGCAAATTCAACAACCTTCATTCTTTTCTTTCTGGACATTATTTCCTCACCACAATGAGTGTGAATTTCTTGCTTAGCACAAACCCTAGCTTCATTAGTAATAGGAACTCTAGCCTCATTAGACAAGTATTTTTCATCCTCTTCTGATAGTACTATAATAGGGCTTTACTTCTGCTCCTTATTATCTTCTTTTACATCCTGAACTGGTTCTGCAGGTAAGACCTCTTCAACAGGCTCAGTTTCTTCCATCTCTGATTGTAAAACTTTGCTTTCCTCAACATTAACTCACTGTCCAAACTCAATGTTTTCATTTTCCTGATTTGAAGCTTCTCCTGTTTTGGGACTGTTCCTCCTGCTCAGTCTTGAAACCTGACCAAAATAAGAAGTGCTCCCATGTCTTTTCTCTTTTCTGCAATACAGTACTTATGATGAGTTTTATGAGCCCGTGGTGAAAAAATGATTGTTTTGTATGGTCCTGGTGCTCTCTCACTCTACATGACATCTTCTGTAAGCTTTTTAGAAACAAGAAAGGAAGATTCATTTTAGATTCATGATTGAGATGTTGAAGAAATCTAAAATGATATTTGAACACAAAGGCAAATCTCCCCTCACAGGTGGCGTAGCTTTGTAATATTTTGATAGGTTCAATCCACTCAGGTTTAAAGTTTTGAATGGGAACACCTTTTCCCCAGTCTGCTACTACACCAGGAAGAAAATATCTCTGAGCATCAAAGGAGAAGGGCACCTTTTTGAACCAGAACTCTCCCTCATCCAGAATCCCTGTTGCTTCAGCTAGTAACTCCTTGGTTAATTTGAACTTCAAGGTGTCAAAAGACACTACATCCTTGTATAGACATTGAGCAAAATTGTAAGAAACCTCTAAATGATAACCTTCAATCTTTTCGAAGAACACTAACCATCATGCTTCTGCAAACAACTGTGCATAATCTAGAAAAAAAATTACCCAGCTTAAGTTTGAGGGTTCTGCCCTATTGGTCTTTCCACTCTTTTTCATTTTGAGATATGTTTAAACAGCTTCCATCCATACACCACAGCCTGACTGTCTTCAAATTTTGATAAACTGACAGAGAATACAGTATAGGGAAACCCAAAAGACCCTACTCTGAATTCTTTTGTTTAAATGATGAATACTTTAAACCCATTAATTAACAATTCATCATTTAACATGGATTAGGTTTAAAACTAATACTCTGTCATTAATCATTTGTTCAGAAAAAACCCAAATTAATATACCTTGGTAATGGCTCGCGGACTACCTGTTAAAAATGACTAATTCAACTATTGGAATCTTGTTATCTCAACTGTCAGGTGTTTAATTGCATGCTCCACTTTTCTCTAACCGCTTTGACCACTGCAGCCAACCACTCCTGAAAGCCCTAATTTTCACTCTGTTTCAAAATTTCGATTACCAAGCACTGATTTTTCACCACGATCTTCACTTGCTCTTCATGCACTTCAGGTAAAAACATAATTCCATACACCTTTGTCTCATTATGCTCTGCTATCATTATTATATCTGCTCTGCAAGAAACTGCCATGATTTCGCCCTCATGATGATATTCCCCCTGTCACAATGATTAATATTTGAATGTTCCTGTGGTATCGGCGTCTCCCATGACTAACAACTAATTCTTTTTCAGCATCGTCGATCGGAGGTTCAAGACTAAACGAATCAGCACTTCCCATTACTAACTTGTCAGCAATCGGAAACAATAATCTCTAATGCATCGGAACCTCAAGACACTATGTTTCCACAGTGTCGGCACTTTCGACCACTAGCTTCACAATCGGCGATCAGAAGCTCTATCAACTATCTCGTCGGTGCTTTAAACCATTGTGCTGCCGTAGTGTCGGCACTTTAGACCACTAGCTTCACGATCGGTGATCGGAAGCTCTATCAACTATCTCATCGGTGCTTTAAACCATTGTGCTGTTGCAGTGTCTGCACTTTAGAGAACTAAATCTCCGCAATGTTGAAAGATGATTTTTAACTTTGCATGACTTTCTTGTAGCGCCTGTGTGCATTGTTTTTTGGCTTGCACTACAAGAAAATTCAAGTTAATGATTTTCAAAAATTAGTCTCATAATATAGGTTTAAACTTGGTTTAAGAGTCCTAATTAAACTTTTATGTTATTTTTTAGACTTTTTAATCCATATAAGCCTTATATAATCCCTTTGATCATGAAATCAAACCAAAACTTGTAAAAATAAACCAAAAAGAATCAAATAACATGAAAGCTAAAGGGAAAAAACTCAAACTATCCCAAACAACAAAATTATCTAGGAATAAAGAATAAAACCAAACTTCAAAACATAAACAAAAGTATTAAAAGATGAAAAACAAAAACATGACCTAATAGAAGGTAAGTAGTTTTGATTTATATTGATGATATACATCTAACAATTTGCTACTAACACATTTGCAGAATTATAGACCACTTCCAAGAGCAGTATTCCAAGAAGAACAGTTTGGAAAGCAAGAGGTGGTTCAATCATGAGAACCCATGACGGATATGATGCTCAAGATTCCTACGAGTGTGCGAGAGATGCCATGGGAGAAAATTTCCGTAACAGAAATGATGACATAGAGTCTAACGGAAGGAGATTCCAAGAGACATCGTCAGACGTTGCAGCCACCATGAGAAGCTTGATTAAATCCCAAGAAGAGAAGCATCAGTTAAATGTCGCCATGTTGCAGAGTTTGACATATTTGTAGAGAAAGACACTACTACATTTCGACCAAAAATCCGACGGCCGTCATGTCGGATTTTCGACACTTTCCTGTCGCATGTACGACACTTTGATTTTTTTTTTAGCGTCGAAAACTTGTCGTCGGTTAGCCGACACTTAAATAACCGTCGGTTAAGCGACACCTATGTAACCGTCGCTTAAATTTAAAGCGTCGGTTAAGCGACAGGATATCTTCAACAGTAGTGAAATTTTTTTGAGAAAATAACCTTCCTGCCGTCGGTTAAGCGACAGAAGGTCCGTCGGATAAGCGACGGTTAGTCAATTTTTAAAAAAAAATATTGCAAAAAAGATGGAGGATCCGTCGCTTAAGCGACGGTTATAGAGAGCAACCGTCGGATAAGCGACATCAAAAACTGTCGCTTAAGCGACGGCAGGGAATTTTTTTTTTTTTTTAATATTTCAAAATTGGTACAGGACACACACCAGGTGGAAAATTGGACATCCAGCTAAGCCATGCTAAAATCTCAATTCAGTTCAGACAGTTTATTGTGGACCAGCGGCCAGGATTTGTTGAGCAAGAGTGGAGTCATCTCCTATTTTGTAATCCACGAATTTCTTG
>LPNX010647148.1:238743-321305 GCA_001517045.1 Pseudotsuga menziesii | reverse complement strand
GCATCAATAGTGGCATATCATGTTTCAGTTGTTCCATGTTCTATTGTATTTAACTAAACTCCATTTAACCCCATAGCAAAGGAGAAGATACAAGTACAAATAAAGTAGGGGCTCTTTTGTCATTATATCGGTTGTTGATTCACCTGGATCCAAAACCATTTTCTATTATATTTGAAAAATACAAATGCATATACAGATATAGAAATAGATTCATCTTTATTTGGTCCTTCGTTTGAAGCTTCAATAGTCAAAGTCGAAATTAGAAAAAAATAGTCAAAGGAAGAATTATATCAGAAAACTATAAAAGTGTGAAGTCGCAAAATAAATGGATTCACGCCTACAGAAATCGCCACATAGAAGCATATCAAAGTAAAAAGAGCAATAGATTTCTGGAGGATGGGTATCATTCTGTAATCCTTCCGTCTCAATGTCAGACTAGGACAGTAAGGATAAAAAACAATAAATATCAACATCAGGGATCTATGGTTCAATTGTTCAAAATTGTTCTTTGTAACCTCTTTTCTCCATTGCCCCTTCTATAGCAGTCCCAAATGTCAGTTCAAAGGTGTTCTATCTCAAGGGCGTTACTCTTCCATGATGCCTCAAAATTCTAGCCCTATTTTGCACTAAAACTCCAAAATGCTCATCCTTCTTTGTTGATCCTCCCTGTTGATTGGGTGTTATACTCTGCTCTGTTGCCAACACCTCAAGCAGGGCATATAACACCGATTCCTCTAAGAAAAAGCCTATACCCATTGCACAACATACAATATAAAAGCAGGAGGTTACCTTATGCTTAGAAAAATACAGAAGCAATTCCTCAAAGTAAAAGCCTAACAACAACATAAAATATGAAACGAGAGGTTACATTATGTTCTGAGAAACATGTATGAATTCAGAAACCAAACCTGCAGCAATTTCTCAAAGTAAAAGCCTAAACCCATTTAACAACACACAATATAAAACAAGATGTTACATTATGCTCTGAGAAACATGGATGATTTCAGAAACCAAACCTGTGAATCGAAGCGAGACTGTATTCTCTTCCATGGAAGACTCCAGAACAAGCACACATAAGCATTGCATGCAAGAATATAGAATGAAGAATAGATTATACATTCGCTGGATATATAGAGAAGTGCGTGTGGAGTAGATTGGACCCCTGGCTCTGCAGTGAGTTGAGCTGTGCGATCTGTGTTTCCATTAGGTAGGCCAAACAGACAACCTTCTCACGGTATCCTCACTCATTCATGCAAGGCGAAGCAATTTGGAGGCAGGACCCGGACTTTCCCTCCCCGGTGTGGGAAAAAAGGTGAATCCTTTGGTGCCTATGTGACTTTTGACTTTTGGGCGCTTTTTTTTGTTTGTTTGAACGATTTTTTTTTTACTAACGTGCCGTCGGTTAAGCGACGGTTATGAGATGGTTATGAGACACGCCGTCGGTTAAGTGACGGTTATGAGATGGTTATGAGACAAGCCGTCGCTTAATCGACGCTTGTGGCCATATTTATAAAAAAAAAAAAAATCTTTGTGATTTTTTGTAAGTTTAAAAAGAGAAATCCATGCGCCGTCGGAAAAAACCGTCGGATTTTGGATCAAAATGTACTAGTGAGATAGATTTTGGACAAGGTACAGCAAGACCGAAAGGCAGTAAGAGCAGTACTAGGAGAAGGAGAAGGACTTCCAGTGGATCATCTGACTCTGAAGAATCCAGTGGAGATACAAGTTCATCTTCTCATAAAAGGAAAAGAAGAAGACACCATAGGGATCGATCTCGGGATGAATTTAAGAAAGCTAAACCTCCTACATTTGATGGTGAGATAAAGACTGGACAAGAGGCTGAAGCTTGGCTTCTTGGGATAAAGAATTACTTTCAAGTGCGGGATTATTCAGGAAACATGAAGGCAAGAGTTGCCATATTCAATCTGAATGGAAGAGCATCCATTTGGTGGGAACACTTCAAGCAAGTAAAGAGGATCAGTGAAAGGAAATTGAAATGGAAACAATTCAAGAAGTATTTTAAGCAGAAATACCTCTCTGACAGGTATTATGATGACAAGATTAAGGAGTTCCATGAGCTGAGATTGGGACAGCAGACCATGGATGAATATGCAAATAAGTTCTTGGAATTATTGAGGTATGTCTGGTACATCAAAGATGAAAAAGTGAAGGTCCAGTAGTTTCTGAGCGGATTGCCTCAGTCTTACAAAGATAGAATTGAGTTTTATGAACGTAGAAATCTTGAAGAAGCGATAAGAAAGGCTAAGTATTGCTATGAGCAAAGCAAAGATAAACCTGATTACCATAAGGCATGGAAGGACAAGAAGAATGAGAAGTTTGACCAAAGAAAGAAAGGTTTCAAACCTTCTAGATTCAGGAATCAGCAAAAGCAACCATCCCAAGCTACAAGTAATCTAGTTGGAGTGATAGGTGGAAATCCTAAAGATCCACCACAGAATAAAGGTCCACTCAAATGTTGGAAATGTGAAGGACCCCACTTGTGCAGATATTTTCCACTCAAGAATGAAAGTGCAAGACCAGCTTATAACATTCAAGAAGTAGAAACAGTGGGACAAGTAGCAAGGGCAGTCCCTAGGATTTATGCAGCACTGGAGGACCGCCAGGCAGATCATCAGTCAACTGTGGTTGAAGTTGCAGGTAAGATTGTTGAACAATATGTTATTATTTTGATTGACCCTGGTTCTACTCGAAGTTACATTACTCCTAGAATGGTGGAGATTTGTGCTTTTAAGAAAGCAAGGCATAGGAAATCTTGGTTAGTTCTGCTAGCCACTGGAACTAAGCTAAAAGTTAGTGAAGTAGTAGAGAAATGTCCATTGGTTATGAATGGATTGATCACTTGTGTAGGTCTGAATGTTCTACCGCTTGGTTCCTATGATGTTCTCATTGGAATGGATTGGTTAGAAGCTCACAGAGTAAAGCTTGATTGTTATAACAAGACTTTTGAATGCACAGTGAAGAAGGAAACCCAGTAGTTGTGATAGGTATTCTGAAGGTGATTTTAGTAAGACAGGTTTCAGCAATGCAGTTGAAGAAGATCTGTAGGAAGGGTTGCCAGTTGTTTGCAGCTTATATTCTGCAACCAACAGGAAATGAAACTCCTAGGTTGGAGGACTATCAGGTGTTACAAGAATTCAAGGATGTGTTTCCTGATGAGATTCCAGGGCTTCCTCCAAAAAGGGACATTGATTTCACCATTGAACTTGTGTCAGGAGTGGCACCAGTGTCCAAGACACCCTACAGGATGAGTACGCCGGAGATGCTAGAGTTGAAGATGCAACTACAAGAGTTGTTGGAAAGAAGTATATCTGACCGAGTGTGTCTCCGTGGGGAGCACCGGTTCTGTTTGTAAAGAAGAAAGATGGTACAATTAGGTTATGTATTGATTACAAACAGTTGAACAAGGTTAATATGAAGCATAAATATCCTTTACCTAGGATTGATGACCTCTTTGATCAAATGAGAGGAGCAAAGGTATTTTCCAAGATTGACTTGAGGCCTAGTTACCATCAGGTGAGAATCAAGGATGAAGACATTCATAAGACAGCCTTCAGAACAAGGTATGGACATTATGAGTTTGTAGTGGTACCATTTGGCCTCACAAATGCACCAGCTACATTTATGTGCCTTATGAATTGTGTCTTCAGCAAGTATTTGGACAAGTTTGTTCTTGTTTTCCTTGATGACATTCTTGTTTATTCTAAGAATGAGGAAGAACATGAAGATTATTTGAGACTGACATTGAAATTGCTCAGGGAGCATCAGCTGTATGCAAAACTGAGCAAGTGTGACTTCTACAGAGACAGAATACAGTATTTGGGTCACATTATCTCAGAAAAGGGTATATCAGTAGACCCTGAGAAGATTGAAGCCATTATGAATTGGCCTACTCCAAGAAATGTGATAGATGTAAGATCTTTTATGGGACTTGCAGGATACTACAGGAGATTCATTGAAGGATTTTCCAAAGTTGCACATGCCATCACTTATTTGCAAAAGAAGGGGATGAAGTTCGAATGGACTTCGGAGTGTGAAGAAAGCTTCCAGTGGTTGAAGCATCTTCTCACCAGTGCACCCGTGTTGAAGGTTGCAGATCTGGAGAAAGATTTTGTGGTATGTATCGATGCATGCGGACAAGAACTTGGAGGAGTCCTTATGCAGGACAACCATGTGATATGCTATGAGCCAAGAAAGCTGAAGGAGCATGAGAAGAACTATGCCACTCATGATATCGAGCTTGCATCCATAGTGCATGCTCTCAAGATGTGGAGGCATTACCTGATGGGTAAAAGATTTGAACTCATAACAGACCATTGTGGTCTGAAGTATTTGTTTGATCAGCCTACTTTGAATGCTAGGCAAGCGAGATGGCTGGAATTTTTATGTGAGTTTGATTTTGAAATAAAGCACATAAAGGGAAAAGAGAATAAGGTAGCTGATGCACTCAGCAAGAAGATGCAAGAAATGCATGTGGCATCTCTTAGTATTTTCCAATCAGATTTGAGGCAGTAGATTATTAATCATGTTGTTGGAGATGAATTGTATGAGTAGGTAAAAGACAAATTGCAACAGCAAAATATTGAGAAAAGGTATGAGAAATATAAATTGGAAGAAGATGGACTTCTTACTTATAAAGGCAGAATTTATATTCCAAATGTAGCAGATTTGAGGAGAGTTGTTATGGATGAAATCCATCATGCTCCGTATTTAGGTCACCCAGGATATCAGAAAATGATTGCTACAGCTAGAAAGTGGTACTTTTGGCCAGAAATGAAAAAGGACATGGCTGAATACATTTCAAGGTGTATGAAATGTCAACGGGTAAAGGTTGAGCACCAACATCCAGCAGGTTTGTTGCAGCCTTTGCCAGTTCTGGAATGGAAATGGGAAGTTATTTCCATGGATTTTATTACAGGATTTGGAGACAACATGATTCCATCATGGTTGTGGTAGACAAGTTGACAAAGGCAGCACATTTTATACCGGTGAATTCTATGCATAAGACTGGTGACATTGCCAATATCTTCATGAAGGAGATTTTCAAATTGCATGGATTACCGAAGGCAATAGTTTCTGACAGAGATGTCAAGTTCACTTCCAATTTTTGGAAGGGGTTGTTTGCAAATTTGGGTACAAAGCTAAACTTCAGCACTGCCTACCATCCTCAGACAGATGGGCAGATAGAAAGAGTTAATTAGGTGCTTGAATATATGCTCTGCATGTATGTGATGGACAAACCAACCAAGTGGGAAGATTACTTACACTTGGTAGAGTTTGCTTATAACAATGGACAACAGGCATCCTTGGGGATGAGTCCATATAAAGCTTTATATGGAAGAAGGTGTAGGACACCAGTGACTCGGGATAATCCAGTGAACAGTATTGTGCTTGGACCAGAATTGATCAAGGAAATGAAGCAAGAGGTTGTAAAGATTAGACAAAATCTAAAAGCAGCGCAGGACAGACAGGAAATCTATGCAGATAAGCATAGGGTGAACAGAGAGTTCAGTGTTGGGGATCATGTTTACCTCGAAGTGAGGGAAAAGAAGATTTCCTTGAATCTTGGGAGTTGTTCCAAGCTGTCACCAAGATATTATGGGGCATTAGAAGTGCTTGAAAGAATAGGGCCTATTGCATATAGACTTGCATTGCCTGTTAGCACTAGAGCTCATAATGTTTTTCATGTTTCTTTGCTTAAGAGATATGTACATGATCCTAACCATGTGATAAATTGGGATGTGATTCAGGTGGAACCCGAGGGAGAGTTCCAAATCGAGCCAATGCGTATCCTCCACAGGAAAGTCACAGTGCTCTGGAACCGAGCCATAGGGCAGGTAAAGGTGCAATGGGAGCACTACAGACCTGAAGAGGCTAAGTGGGAGCTTGAGGATGCCATGCGATTGGCACATCCATTTTTGTTCAATTCTGCGGAACACTGAGATGATACCAGTGTAGCATTTTGTTCAATTTTGTAAAAGCACTGAGGATAGTGCTATTGAAGGGGGAGGGGAATGTAACATCCCTGATTTTGACCCCGATGCATTAAATATACATGATATGTATATACATTGTAAATAATCATGGTGCGGAGCTAAAGGCCAAGGCCCCACCATCGATTTGGTTATGTTATGTTTCGGATTGGAATTGTCACCGATGGTATATCAGGACATACTGCACGTATTAAATTATGGCATCATATAAATTTGCATTTTAATTAAATGAACCCAACCATCTATGTTCACTGCAGCCAAATTGAGAAGGGGCATGATTTCCTAAGGTTAAGAGGGGGGATGTTAAATCTTGAACCTATGGGGGAAAAGCCATGTGTCACCACCATGTTTGACTGCTCACCTTCCCTTGTCTCATCCAACCACCACTTTAATGTTCTGTTGATTAGTTGGGGCAGTTAGTGCTGGAAATGGAGTGTGGCAGGACTATCACTCCTTGCCCACATGCACACTCCACCAGGCTGACCCTTACGCTACAGGAAGACCACTACGCCCATTATCCCCATTTTTTCCACACAACTGCACTCTCTCCAGGACGCCTTTCTTCTCACTCAAAAATGCTCGGTTTCCTCACGCGCCAATAGGACTTCCCCATCATCCATCCTCACGCAAGCGGAGATGCTCTGTTCCTCATACAAGCGAAGGATTCTCTCTATTTTGGCTCACGCAGCACTGGAAGGAAAATGGTTTTTGGGCTATCATTACGTTACAATGGGGGTGTCTTCCCATACAAATTTAGTGGATGGTGTGGGGGGTNGAAGGATTCTCTCTATTTTGGCTCACGCAGCACTGGAAGGAAAATGGTTTTTGGGCTATCATTACGTTACAATGGGGGTGTCTTCCCATACAAATTTAGTGGATGGTGTGGGGTGTATGTTTTTCCCCTGCATGCTGGGTTGCTGTAGTTTTCTTCGGTTTCTTGTTTCCTGTTGTTTTTCCACATTTGTTAGCTACATTTTTCCTTGTGATTTGGTAGCTGTAGGCAGCTGTGGGATCATTTTGGCCACGATAGGGCCAAGAACAATCTAGGGAGTTTCCTTTCCCCTGTTAAATCTTTAATAGCTAGCTTGTTTCATGCACGCAGTGGTTTTGTCCTTGAACTGCATTGGAGTGGTGGATGAGGGCATGATGTGCTTGATAAACCTGGTGGGTTAGGAACCACATAGATAGAGCTAGTGGTTTGGCTTTCTTCTCCACAACCCCTGGATAGCACTGGAAGGGAGATCAGGGTCTGAGGGACTACGTTGCAGAGAAAGGACTGATTTCCTTGTGTTGGGTGTGTGTGGGTGTTCTAGAAGCCAGGTTGGTCCTGGTGTCGGTGACTATAGCTCTTCAATGAGCTCACCAGCTTAGCATTTATCCTTTCCCAGCTCTTGGATGGCCTGATAAACCCAACTTTGTTGGCTTGGCAGATCCGTTATTCGCCTGATGAACCCAACTGTGTTGGCTTGGCTGAACTGTGTTTTTCCTTGTGGTGTTGTTATCCTTGGCTATGTGTAAGCCTGCTAGTTCCTTATTCCTTTGGGAATCATGCCCGGCTCAGGGGTGGCAGCGTTGCTGAGAGATTAAGGAGCACGCGGGCCTATGGTTGGGTGGAACGTTGCAACGACGTAGCTAGTTGCGGGACAATTCTTATAAGATAAGTTTTCTTGACTAATATGTTTTGCAATCATATTTAATGTTAATGAATTATGATGATGGACATGTTGAATGCTGAATCGTATATGAATGAATGTTGATTTGCTTCCACTATGTATATGAAAAATTATGCATCGTGGTATGTTTTATGTTTTTAATTATCTTGCTTCAGCATTTTAAGTACGTACGATCATGTTCATGGGGCTAGATACCCGGATGTTTGGTGTTTAGTAGCGTCCTCTTGCCCGGTCGGAGGGTCGAGGACGTTACATCACTGAACATACAGTCCAAGTGATGCCTAGATATGAGAATATGGTGGCGGGCTCTCTAGCGACTGCAGCCAGAAAATTCAAGGCCCCTACAGCAGGCAAAAGGAAATACAGAGTAGATATTGTGAATAGACCTTCTATACTAGACAACACTAGATATTGGCAAGTTTTCGAAGATGATATGCAGATCAAGAGATTTCTGGAGTTGTTCGGTGAGTTTGTGAACACCCGCATAGATGAGAATGATGCTGACTCTGAGAATCTCCCAAACGTTGAAGAGGAAGGGGAAGAGGCCGCCAAGGCGGGGAAACTGAAAGACTCTGTGGGAGGCAGGGATATAGTCCAATTGAAGAGCAATCATATTCCTAAAGGTTTGATCCACTGAGAGTCCCTTTTTGACCAGAATGATGTAGCCAGAGATCCAAAGGTCGAGCCTGCCACAGACGCCATCGAAGATATAAATATTGGCACTGAAAGTAACCCAAAAATTATAAACTTGTCCAAGAAATTGCCCGTTAAATAAAAAGAAGGGTATGTGAACCTGATGAAGAAATACACGAATTTGTTTGCATGGAGTTATGAAGATCTCAAAGAATATGACACTTCCATCATACATCATACTATCCCGATTAAACCCGGGGAGAAAACATTCAGGCAGAAACTCAGGAGGATTAATCCGAAGCTAGTACCCATTATTGAAAAGGAAGTGAAAAGGTTGTTTGATGCAAAAATAATTGTGAATCTAAGGTTTTCGAGATGGGTAGCCAATTTGGTTCCTGTTCGAAAAAAGAATGGGGAGATAAGGTTATGTGTAGATTTCATAAACTTAAATAAAGTTTCTTTGAAAGACAATTACCCGTTGCCAAAGATGGACCAAATCCTACAAAGGGTGGTAGGCTCAGAAAGAATATCCACTATGGATGGTTTTTCCAGTTACAATCGGGTGAAGGTGCTACCTGAAGACCAAGAAAAAACTGCTTTCACCACACCTTGGGGTACATTCATCTATGCAAAGATGTCATTCGGGTTAATGAATGCTAGAGCAACTTTCCAACGTGCCATGGATATTGCTTTTGTAGATGAAAGAGATAAATTTGCGGTGATTTACATGGATGATATTACTGTATACTCCAGGTGGGATAAAGATCATATCAGGCATTTAGAAAGGGTTTTCATTAAGTGCAGGAAGTATGGCATCTCATTAAACCCTAGAAAGTCAAACTTTGCTCTAGAAGAAGGAAATTTGTTGGGGCACATCATTTCAAAGGAAGGAATCAAGATCAATCCAAATAGGGTAAAGGGCATCTTGAGAGTAGAGGAACCAAGGAGCAAGAAAGAAATACAGTCTTTCATTGGTCAAGTAAACTTCTTGAGGAGATTCATCCCTAGCTTCGCTGAAATCCTGATGCATATTACTTACATGCTGAGGAAAGATCACGAAATCAAATGGACGATGAAAGCCAAGAAGGATTTTAAAAATATAAAACAGGTCATTTCGGAGGCTCCTGTACTGGTCAGTTCAGATTTTGAGAAAGATTTCTTAGTGTTCTCATATGCTTCAGAGCATACTGTGGTGGCAGTGTTGTTGCAGAAAAATGATCGGGGTGAAGAACAACCTATAGCATTCTTCAGTAAAATATTGAGGGATGGAGAATTGAAATATAGTATAATGGAAAAACAAGCCTACGCTTTGGTTAAGGCCTTGAAATATTTCAGAATCTACCTCCTCCATTCCCACATAATTGCCTATGTACCCAGCAGCGTAGTGAAAAGCATACTTACACAGCCGGATCCGGAGCGAAAGAGATCTAAATGGGTTGCAGTGCTTCTAGAATACGACATAGAAATTAAGCCCACAAAATTGATCAAAGGACAAGGTTTAGCTAAAATTATGACGGATTCCCATTGTGACTCTCTGTAGCTAATTTTTCTAGCTGGTCAATCTGATCGGGTAGAGGCGGAGGTGCAAGTGAAGCCTAATTTTTCTACATCTCCTTGGTATGCTGACATTATTTTTGTATTGCAGAATTTACAACCTCCTGTAGGGAAAAGCAAAACCAGAGCTAGTTCGTGAAACTGAAGGCTGCAAAATTTTGCATCATAGAACAATATCTTTATTGGAAAGACCCCGGGGGAATACTGCTGAATTGTCTTCTAGAAAACAAAGCTCAACATATAGAGAAGGAATTTCATGAAGGAGATTGTGGAGGACATCATTCCTAGAAAGTAACTGCAAATAAAATTCTGAGGGCAAGATTTTATTGGCCTTCGTTGTTCTCGGGTGTCTATAAGGAAATGACTAAATGTCATCAGTGTCAGATTTTTGAAGGGAAAAGAAAAGTGGTTTCGCTTCCCCTCAACCCTATATCTGTGGAAGCTCCTTTCCAGCAGTGGGGGTTAGATTTCATCAAAGATATAAACCCAAACTCCTCGAGGCAGCATAAGTGGATTCTAACGACCACTGATTACTTCACGAAGTGGATTGAAGCCATACCCACCAGAAGGGCTACAGAAGAGGTAATAATGGATTTCTTAAAAGATAATATTTTGGTGAGATTCGGCTTCCCTAAGTGAATTGTGACAGACAACGCATATGCGTTTAAGTCCAAGAAGATTATCAATTTTTGCCATAAATACCACATAAGCCTAAATCACTCTACAGCTTATTACCCATAGGAAAATGGACTGGTATAATCCTCTAACAAAAGCCTTGTATAGGATTATTAAGAAGTTGTTGGAGGATAATAAGAAAGCTTGGCACACGAAGTCGAAATATGCCTTGTGGGCCGATAGAATCAGCACAAAGAGGGCCATCGGTATGTCACCGTTTCAATTGGTATATGGGGCCAAGGTAATTTTCCCTGCCTCTCTGGGTGTTCCAGTCATGAAATTGTTACGGGACCCATTGGATGAGCCTAATCCCATTCAAAGAAGGATCAACCAGATTATTGAACTGAATGAAGTGAGGGACAAAGCTTATGATAAAGTCCAGGTACACCAGGAGAAGATGAAGAATACCTTCGACAGGAGAATAAAGGAAGATGTTTTCCAGGTCGATGACCTAGTGTTGAAGTGGGATGCCCCACACGAATAAAAAGGTAAACACGAAAAATTAGACCACTTGTGGGCAGGCCCATACCTTATTGCGGCACACAAAGGAGACAACGCCTTCATTCTACAGTATCCAGATGGGTCATAGTACGAAGGAGGCACAGTGAACGGGAGGTTTCTGAAACGTTACCTGGAGTAAAGGGACTAAGGTCCATGTATCATAGTGTAAATACATTTTATGTTTTAATCAGTACAGATGGTGAGTCAGAATATTTGAAGCCCACGGAGAAGGCCCTAAGATCAGAAGAGGTAACCATTCTTTCAAACTATGTTTTCTTTCAGAAAGTAAAATAAAAGGATGTTGTCGATGGAGTAGGCGACTAGTCTACAGGTTCTTTGCTACCTCGCTGGGAGGATAGCATCCCTTGTGGAGCCAGTTGTTAACACTCTATTAAACCTTTTTTATTATAAGGAATATGTAGGAAGTTTGGCCTTGTCACCTACGAGTTTGTTAGAATTTTTTTTTCAGTTGTAACAAATTTTGATTCCCGGATGTCGATCTAGGAAGTCCAAAATGCTATAAATATACCTCCTGAAGAAGGAGAAGGGGTTGAAACCGATGTAATTTTGCAGTGTATGCTTTCAAGAGCATTTTAATAAAGTTGCAGAGCCGAGGTCGACGTTTTACGCAGGGATTCATGTGTTGTTTATATTACAGTCTGTTGCTTCCTTTCTCATGTGAATGTTTTTCCAATTTATCTCTTCCATTATGCTTTCTTTCATGTCTGAAATAAGTGTATAACAGTTTGGAATTCATACATGCTATGCTCCATCTGTTGTTTCAGATATTCACCAAAGCTTTCTTCTAAAGTTAATACATAATTCATTTTCCAATGCCTTGTGTTGATGGTTTGTTCATGTTCTTCTTCTCCACCAGACAATTATAATTTGACTGTGATTGAATGGCTATCTTGCCTCTGTGTTGAAATCATCTGCATAAGTTATGTTCATTTCGGTTACATTTCTTGACTCCATCGCCCAATGGTTCTATGTCTTGTTTCAACCAATTTTACAAACAATTTATAGTTTCACTTGTACATATATGGCATTGTTAATATTTGGTGAGAGATCCCTCTCGGAAGAGCAAAAGGCCAGTTCTCTCTTCGAAATTGGTTCTGTTGTTACCTGGGCATGGGCCTTCCACAACCTTTGGCACAATTCCAATGCTAACAGGAGGAACATAATCATTTCAAGAGTTTCAAAAGAGGGAATAAATCGATTTATTTCCTAAAAGAAAAACTTAGTTGGTACCCCCTCTTAAATGTAGCACTTAGGCATCTAAAAATCCCCAATTGTGATAGTATTTCAACATCTCTATTTGGCGTATGTTGTCTTGGTGGGATTTGTTATCCTTGTTTGAATGGAGGGATTTGTTCTTCTTCTTGCAATGGCAGGTTTTGTTGTTCTTCTTGCAATCATGAGGGATTTGATGATCTTCTTCAAAAATTACTTGGTTTTGTCTTGTAGGGATTTATTTTTATTCTTCAACGTCTATTAGTTTTTTATGATCAATATTTCGAAGGTTTAGGTTTTGTGAAGGAATGGTTTCTTCATGATTATGTGGATCCATGGAGAAAATTATGTTTTTAAATTAGATTCAATATTTAAAAACATCCATATACATTGAATTTTTTCTATGGAATTTAGAAAAAAAAACATACCTTGAATACTACCCAACAAATGTAATTAAGCCACCAACCATTCCAAATCGAGAAAATTGTTGAAGTGTCAATATACAGGTAGATGCCCAAATCGTAGGTGATTTAATTCTCTCCAGTGTTTAATCACTCCTTGGTTTTGCAAATGTGAAGTGGAATGGGTCAGTCAAGTTAATGTTTTATTTTTTTTTAAATATCAGTATAACGCAAATGTGATATAATGCACTTGCATTATGAAATGCATGCACATTATATCACACTCGCTTTATGTTTTCAATTTTTTCATAACGTAAATGTGTTATAATGCATATGAGTTATGAAACATAGGTGCGTTCTAACGCTCTTGCATTATGCTTTCAACTTTTTCATAACTCAAATTCATTATAACACCTATGCGTTATGAAAAACATATGCATTATATCACACTTGTGTTATGTTTTCAATTTTTTCATGACGCAAATGCGTTATAACACATATGAATTTCTTGGCCTTAGCATTGGTTACAGGTTAAGGTTTTACTGGTCTTGAACCTAATAATGTAGGTGCATTTACAAAATCCATAATGAAGGAACATTTATGAAATCTACGGTGGTACAGAAAAGTAGACCCGACTTTGTGCGACCACCTACATACATTTTCCTTTTGTTAAGCATCTCTAATGTGATGCCTTAAAGACATGAGTAGCATGTCTTCATCGATCTACACTAATAAAGTTGTCTATATGTATGTCTGAATTCCACTTATGTTCCTATGAAATATCATGGATGTATATTAAGTTGTTGTGGTCATCTAAAATGATGGAGCTAATTGTTCAAAGTCTTGAATAAAATATGTGCACCAAAAAACCATATGGCCATAAGAAAAATTTGCATGAAGTATCATCGATCTAAATATTGCAAGAGAAGATACAAATTTATCATCATCGCAATCAAGTTCCATATGTGCAAGAGGAGTTTCAAAAGAAGAAATATATGTTTTTCATCGTGAATTTTGGTGGTTGAAATAGTTCAAGTTTTCTTAAATTGAAGTCTCTCACACCTACATTTGGGACTCGCTCAAAACCACATGTGAAAAAATCATTGACTTGTAACAACATATTGTCTACCTGAAAGAAGACTAGTTGTATTAAGTGAACTATTGTGTTTTCACCATATTTTCAAAACTACATAGAGCCCTATGATGAAATTTTTATTATTGTAGAGATCACATAGTTCAATAATTGATGAGATCACTCCTCACAAATATTATCCATCACAAAGTGTTTTGAAGTGTTCTTTTTCTTCAATTCAATAACTAATTATAACTAGAAAACATATTCTTCACATTCTGCAGCTTTGGGGATCTACTTTGGTGGATAAAATCCACTTATTCCATGGTAATATTGAACTTATAGGCTTATCTTGTGATCCATGCATTATAACATTCCAAAATTTTAATAATTGGTATATCCTCACATATTTTAGTTTAAATGAGTATGTGAAGAAGCTACTGAAGATTGGTATTTGATTTGGAGTTGAGGTGACTATTGTTACTCTCTTGAAGGAAGTCAAATCCTGATTTGCAAGAAGATCACCTTAGCTCCAAAACACTGAGATGATTCGAGCATCATTAATCACCAAACGACTTGCAAGTAAAATATCATTAATATATGAGATCATTAATCATTCAATTTGGGAATTTTGGATCAACTTGAGTTATTTTCATCAAATTGTAACTAGTAAAATATCATTTATATAAGTGCACTTGTATTTTGGTACATGCATTTTTTTCTATAAGTGTCAAATCAAAATAGATCTAAATTATAATCGGGTGCATTTTCAATAAAATCTAACACCTTTCATATTTAGAGTTGTATTTTTAGTTCTTGGGTCTTATAGTGAAAGGGTAGACTTGAAAGAAACCCTTTGTGTCTTTTTCTAGTCATTAAATTGATCATACTATAAGATTATTAGAGTTACTGAACACTCTAATACTCACTAATATTGATGATACATTCTCAATGAGAAAGGAAACTGTCCAATCTATTCTAACTTGTTTACAACATTAACAAGACTTAACTGAATTTCTTCAACTTGAAATATGGTTGATCCAACATGACTAAATACATCAAAATAATCAACATTCTAAACCTATTCTTGCTAATAACAATAACTATCCTAAACATTCAAAAGTATATAATCAAATGCTTGATTCCACTTCAAAATAAGTTGAAGATGAAATTTGTCATACTCATATTTCATCTACACTTTCCAATCCCATCATTAGAGCTTGGGAAGAAATCCTCCAAAACAAGCATAAAACCGGTCTTGGATATGACAAGGAAGTGGATTTTCACATTACTAATTATTCCAAACCTATCTAATTCCATAGGAGTGGATTGATTCAAGAAATTCCATCTTCACCTACTTCAAATTTTTAGCATATTTTGAAATGCTAGCATTGTCTTTGATTTTTTCACATGGAAGATTGGTATTTTGATCTCCATGTTTGTGTGCATTATGGAAAGCATTATCATTCTTTGGGCAGATGCTTCATACTAGAGAAACTTGAAAGATAGAAGATTCACTATGTGTGGATGAGGGATGATTTTAAGGAACTATACATATTTAAAAGTGTATAAATGTTGGCGAATATTACCAATTCTTAAAACGCCAACTATAAAATGATTGGCGATATTTTTCAAAAAATATTTTAATTTCCAAGGATTTTATATCATTTATATAATAATTTGGCCATTTTTAGGGTGAAAATTTTTTACCCCATCGAAATTGGGCGAAACAGGGCTTCAAAAAATGCAAAATGGCGAATCTTTTTTGGGAGAAAAACATGGAAAAATAGCCCACTGGGCTAAAATTCACCCCTAAAATTATCCCTGGTGCCACTGTGGATTTCTTCTTAGAAATGGTCGCTAACATTGAAGAAGATATATAAGTGATACCAAAGAGTTTATTCACAAGTAATGAAACATATTTTAGTTGATATATTTCCTACTTCTCATCTTATTCCTGACAAGTGGGAATGACTTACAGTGGGAAAAAAGTAAGCAAGAACAAGAAAACATGAACTAGAGCTAGAGACATATCCAAAACCTTGTGTTAGTTTCAAAATCCTCAAGCCAAATCCACGTAGCCAAATTTAGAGATGCATCCACATCCAAAGTTAGATCCATGTTCCATGTGAGCATGACTTGGTTTGTGTCATAATAAAACCAAACATTTGGTAGAAGACATCATCTTCTTCAGACATCGGCTTGTTGTGGTGCCTAAACCTCCACTTTCTAGAGGAACCTTTGATCCTTTGAGCCAAGTTCCATAGGGAATAGTTGAGCTAGAACTTGATTTAGATACAAGTTCCAAAGGAAACCACTAATTTAGTACCAGAGTGAGCACCAAGTTTCAATGATTTTTGTCATCCTTAAACCACCTCTTCATAACTTCAGATAGTTAGTGGTCATCCAAAACAACCCATTTAGTATAATAAATTAGCTTCTCATAGATTTTGATTTAGAGGGAAACTTGAGCCATTTGTAGCTATCCTTCTCCATATTCCATCGCTATTCTTGGAATCCTATACACCCGTGCATATTAAGGGGTGGGGAGAATGTTGGAAACATTAATCTGTTAGGGTTCATTATTATTGAATTTTGTATTTATTATTCATGTTAGTTCTTATAAGTGAATAAGAAGAGTCATTAGAAGTCAAAGAGATGCCTTGGAATAGGAAACTAAGGTTCACAATGATTGTATTTAAATGAACATGTCCTTTATGAAAAGCACCTCATTATTATCTATTTCATGTGTATTTTCCTTGAACATGTGTTCCAACAAACCTTTCTTATACACTAATATTCATTTGGAGAAATACATGCATAATGGGTGATCCACTATGGTATTAACGTTGTGAATGCTACTTGTTTAATAAAATTTGAATTTTTGTTATAAACAAGAATTTAGTCTAATGGGTTAGACTGATAACTAAGTGCCCCTGATGAATCGGTCGATATAACCCATGTATTTTTTATATCAAACAATCCATGAAATGGAGGAGATCTAAATTGACATGTTAAACACATGTATGTATCCCCATACTTATTGAGTCGGCATAAATCTCAATAAGGCAATCCAAACTCATGAAATGCAATTACAATTTGATATATACAAGGGAGTCCCTATGGGGAATGGCCAGCATAAAGTTCAAGAGGAGTATGAAGCTCTTGCTCAAGGACATGGCGGGACTACAAGGGACTCCCAAAACCTAAAGGAGAAATCTCAGCATGGGTACCAAATGAAAATAGGATCTAACTAGGGCACCCATTTGTGGGCACCCATGTATAGGAAAGCTCTACCACTTACATAATGTCACTTCTAAATAGCAATATGAAGGTTTCACGACATTACGAAGTGGGTTCATACCTCGGGCCAAGATAAAATGGTCATAAGGCAATGCATAATGCAAGTTGATATATGGTTCTAACCTATAGGCCAGTTCGAAATTATACCTGTCATGGGCACGAATGAGCCAAAGCCTCGAAGAGAATGTACAAAAAATGGACCTTACATGACACTTATATAAGGATGTTAGATGCCTCCAAAATCCATGTTGTTATATAAAAGTGAATAAATAATTCATGCAAGTCGAGGATAGATAATGTAGGAAGAAAATTCCCAATGGAAAGATCAATAAATATCTTATGAAAGAAAAAGGATGATCTAAACTAAAGAACTAGGGACCTCAACTGCAAACTAGACATCAATACTGAGGAAATAACAACCGTACATATAATCCTAGAAAATTGGATACATAATGAAGGTTAACTAACACATGTATAAACTATGATGAAATGTGAATGGATTCATATCTTCAACATCTATGCAATAGGATAACCATACACTACACATTTGAAGTATGGTTTAATGTCAAAATGTTGGATTATATAGATCTTTACAAGTAATATGAATCAAAATATAGAAAATAACAAATATTTCTATTTATAAAGTTAGGGATTACTCCAAGGTAAAAGAGCGGATAGTTTTAAATGTTATAAGTTATATAAATGTTCTAAATGTTACAGTAAAAACTCAACCTACTAATCACCTTGTTATTCTTGAATGATTAATGTATGTATTATGAGACAATAATTTGTATGGGTTAATTATTAGTTATGGCATGGAATAAGTTAAAATGCACGGACAAAGTAAACCTTTTTGCCATAAAAAAAAACTTCCAAAACTGTTGAAAACTTTAAATTTGTCCACTTTTTAGTTCACTATTTTATAGTATAATTAAATTTCCTTTGAAATTTGTTATATAATCACTAAAACATCAACAAATATATATGTGTTACATAATAGAAACTTTTTCCAATACTTATAATATAAATACATTTGAAATTTTAATTGACTAATTCAACATAATTTAATTTCAATGAGATGATTAATTAATAATATGATATATAAAATATTAAGAATGTGTAAATTTTTACCATAACATGATTTGAGTTAAGGGTTTAGATAACTATCTAAATGTAACATTGTGAAAAATAATATATTTAATTGCAATAATTAATAATATAAAATACAAATCATTGATGATAGGGAAATGGACAGTTATAACTGTAACATAAAAAAAAAAAATTATACATATGATGATGATGTTCATTTATTGATTCTTAACATTGAGATTGTAGTTTGGTTAATTGTTAGTTTAAAAAGTTGTATATGAAATTTAAAATAGTTTGACAAAATCATGATGTTCATTTATTGATTCTTAACATTAAGATTGTAGTTTGGTTAATGGTTAGTTTAAAAAGATGTATATGAAATTTAAAATAGCTTGAAGAGTTAATGATTAGTTGAAAGTATAATTATTACCAACTGTATAATTTGATTAGTTTTTACCAAGTGTATAATTTAATTAATATTTTAAAACTATAATTGTAACTGAATCATGATGTTTTTCATTAATGCTTAGAGTTGAAAAGATTATTTATAGACCTTTAGATGTAGTACTCATCCATAGTAAGATATTGTTTATGAAGGAGCATTTGAGAAGAGATGGGGTTTGAGGCTAGCCATATGCACTATCAGCTTTTCCTTATTTTACTATTTTTGTTTATGTTTATTTGTGGGGACATTCATCTTGTATTGGGAGTTCGACCAACAGGTATTTTGCTATTTTAATAAGTAGAACTAGATATTATGAATGATTGAAACTATGCAATGTGTCAGAGACTTGTAGATATTTAGAAGTAAACTATAAATGATTGAACATACAAATACTTTAGAAGATGTTGAAGTTGGAAAGTAGTTGTTGCTATTAGCTAAGCCATTTAGTTGAAATGAAATAAAATTACGATTGATTATTATTTACAATTTTTCTTACAGGTGTGGTTTCTAATATCCAACCCACTGAGGTTGGTGGGAGGGATGGGTGTAACTTGAATGTGGTGTGGAAAAAAAGTGGCATAACTCGCTTTGAACGCGTTGGTGGACTACTAAGTAAGCATCATGTGTTTGACGTGAAGAATACATGTAAATTTTGTGATGCTGAGTCTATACTCTTGCAGATCTATTTTACTAATAATGTTCATCCACAATCCTACACTGTTCCTAAGGGGATTGCCGCAGGAGAAAGCTTCTGTTTTGAGTTGTATTTAACTTGGTCAGTCCAAAGAGTCCATGTTCCTCGTACAAACTTTGGAAACTGCTCTGATAAAAAAATCTCACCATGAAGGGGCTTCCTGGATAGCATTATTATCATTACCTAGTTTTGCAACACTCCTATTAGCTTCCTAAGATGCCCATTTTGCTTAAGGGGCTTTACTTTGTTTATTTTTAAATAATTTTGGTCCAAGACCATTGTCCTTATTAGTTGTTATTGTTATTTACTAAGTTAAATAGTTTTGGATTATTTAGTCTTTTATATGTTTATGTTTTCAAAAATTTAATTAGTGCTTTGAAGATTATATTACATAGTGTTTTTTTAATGTATATATGTTTATTTTAAATATAATTATTAGTTATTTGTTTATATTTAAATATTTTTAACAATATAATATAATATGTTTTTAAAAACTTAAAATTTTAAAAATGTTAAATATTTTAGTGTTGCATCTTATCCAAAGAGTCCATGCTCTTGGTACAAACTTTGGAAACTGCTCTCATAAAAAGAAGCTCATCCCAAAGGGGCTTGTTGGATAGCATTATTATTATTATCCAACTTTGCAACACTCTTATTAGATTCCTAAGATGCCCATTTTGCTTATGGGCTCTATTTTGGTTATTTTTAAATAATTTTGGTCCAACCCATTGTCCTTGTTAATTTTATTAATTATTAATTTTTGGATCTTAAATGGCTTGCAGTTGAATCTTAAAAAGCTGTTCCAACAACAAGCAATAAACCTGTGAAACCCATCATTATTTTTTCGTAAACTAATTGATTTGGTAAATGCTCACCATTATTGCTCCCCTATCACGATTTGGTAAATGCTCGCAAACTAATTGTCATTCCACAGGCAATCATGGCTTCCATTGCTTATTCTACAGGCAATCATTCTCGGCATATTTAATATGAAGACCAAGTTCACCATTAAAACAGTTACCCACAGGTCATTAAATCACGGCATTAAAACAGTTACCCACAGGTCATTAAAATCCCTAAATAAACATCAAGCCATTAAACTATGGCACAGGTCATTAAATCACGGCATGTATCATAAATATTAACATAAAACCTTAAATGAGCTAGAGAGAATGTCATTGATTGTCATCGGGTTAATTGTGAAAAGGCAACTCAACATGTAACAAAGCCTCCTCGTGTAACGTTGGAAGATCACATACTAAACTCAGAGAGATATAAGCTTGATAATGGAACATAGATTACCCTTGGGAAGCCTGTTGATAATTCGCACAGTTGAACCAAGAATCCAAAGGTTGCCCAAATTCTCTGCAATACAATTGCAGTTGTGATTAATACTAAGGAATTCTGAGAAATAATTGAATCTAGGATAAAAGAATAGCAGTAAAATGACATATCAAGAACCTAATTTACTATTGAATATGTTGTACATGCTTGGAGCAATGCCTGAGCTTTTCAAAACGCAAAACTACATTAAAAGTATGGAGTTGGCTAATCTCTAGACCATTTGCATTTTTTTAGGCAAGTTTGGCCGTAATCTGGTAACACCATTTGTTGTTGAAAATGAGATTTTCAGTGTTAAAATTGTAATTTTTATTGTAAAAATGGATTCAAGACCCTCGATTACCCTTAGGACACCAGATTATGCAATTCCAATCACTGAAAACTCCTTTGAACAATTTCCGCCAAATTTTTGGCCAAAAAACTCGTGTTGGCCAAGTGCAAATGGTCTAGAGTTTAGCTTAGCCTCGGTATAAAAAACATTGAACATTGAAGTTTTTACGCGGAGAATTCGACACACTAAACCAAGGTATACAACCGAGCATTAGGGATAATTTTAGGGGTGAAATTTAGCCCATGGGCTATTTTTGGGGGGTTTCTCCAAAAAAAGATTCACCATTTTGCATTTTTTGAAGCCCATTTGGCCCAATTTTGATGGGGTAAACTTTTTTCACCCTAAAAATCGCCAAATTATTATATAAACGATATAAAACCCTTGAAAATTAAAATATTTTTTGAAAAATATCGCCAAACATTTTATAGTTGGTATTTTAAGAATTGGTAAGATTTGCCAACATTTATACACTTTTAAATAAGTATGGTTCCTTAAAATCATCCCTGCCGAGCATAGCTCTCTCAAGATCGAGAGGGGAAATGAAATAGAATTGGGGAACCTAGGAGTGATCTCACATAATCGAACACTTTACCAAAGTGGACTTAAATGCACTGACAAGGCTGACATAACATGGCAACAACTAGTCTCACTTTTACTCGAAACGGTGTACAAGATAATTAAACCTTGAACTTTAGCAAAGATGTTTATGCATGGTGCATTTGAAATCCACAAACCAAAGGGTGGAAAATATTTCGACCAAGTCACCTTATAACAAGAGATAGTTAAGACTTAGATAAGCGACATAATAGTCCATTACCAAATACATTAGATTGAAGTAAGGGATTTAGGGTCTTTACACCATCACTATATTTCTTATGTGGTCATGAAAGAGTTATGGACATTGAACGAGACCGCTCCTTAGTACAAGAAATGTTTTAGTTGAGGCAAAGGGAGAAGCTTCCTTTCTCAACCTGAAAATAGCAAGATCAAGTTAGGGTATGCATCGTGTACTAAGAGAAATAATGTAAGAATAAATACTCAAGGAATTAAAACTTACTTTTGTGTTGATTAAGTTGGTTCTAGAAAAGACCATGATCACCTTGAGTATAATCTTTTGCATAGACCATAACCTGTGGAATCAAATTAGAAGGCGTGTTAGCCTTCAATCTAGGTGAGCAATGATCTCTAAGTTAGATTGAAGCCTCCCCTAGCTTAGTGGAATGACTCTTAATTAAAAAAAATATGTGATTGAATAAAAGTTGTGGGAATAGTTAATTATGAGGTGTTCTTACACATGAACATTTTTCTGGTAAAGATCTTGTTTGGTTTGAAAAACATCGAAGGAATGGAAACATTGATCAAGTTTCAAAAATCCCATCACATAGAATTCCCAACTTTATTAAAGGAGAAGAAATAAATCTCGATGCTCCTTGTAATTTCAACCCTAGCCAAAACAAATCCCCAAGAAAGAATGATTGCGGCCTTGAGATATGAAGTATAAGTATTTCAAAATTCCATTGTTTGGATGTTAGCAATCATAGTACATTTATCACTTGTCATATGTATTAATATTTCAAAATATTTTATGCAGTTATAGGCTTATTCATATTTCCCAAACGATAAAAGGGGAGAGCAACCAGCTAAACAAAGGGTAAATTCATTTGTGAAGAAAAGGGGTTGCCAGTGTTAATTTATTGTTAAGGTTATGTTTAAAAATTATGATATGGCAATATTAAATTATAACATGTATGAGCTTGAAGACGCGAAAGGATGACCTTGTTATCAAAGACATGACACTTTGGGTGATCCTAGATCCATGCAAAAGCCAAGGCTTTCAAGGGATGGTTTCTTATGAAGAAAGTTGTTTTTCTAGGATGTGTCAGTTAATTCAGTGTGTAGAGAAGAGGTTTAGGGTTCCCTACCAGATATCGATGGGATCCTAGGTTTTTGCCTAGCTGGCCTCGACCGGTGTGCAGGCTTCTGCCATCCTAGTGACACTGACATCTCGATGATGTGATGACAGTTTTCAGCTAGAGGCGTGTCATTATGTGTATAGGGCTTGTTTTACTTCGTGGGCACGGGGGAAGAAGTCACACGTAATTTTGCGAGGTCTCGTGTGAGGTAATTGACACCATTTTAGCCAGGGTAAGTTTTATTTTGTTTTCACGGTCGCCCTTGAAGTTTTTTTTTACTGGAGGTTCTTTTCACAGGAGGTTTGTTACAATGGAGGATGAGGAACTGCTCGACTACTCTATTGATCCATCAGTGGGGGATATATTCTGCATCCCTACTGATGGGGTTTTCTATGCTGACAAGGAGGCCCGAAACCGTTGGGGACATGGTCCCTATGCCACATTCGATGCCGTGGTGGAAGACCTCTCACCGTCTACCTATTTTTCTTCACTGCCCGCGTTAAACCTATCGAAAGACCCTTTTGTTCTATCGATTGTGAACACTGTGGAAAATGCTCTGGTAGGGGTTTTGGGCATTAATGGTGCATTGGAAGGTGGAAGGACTGTTGGTGAACCCTTGGTTTCTTGTGTTAGCACAGGCAGTGGGGGATCTATTGGTGTTAACTTATGTGATGGGGTTTCGAGGGTGGAACCACAGGTTAACATTGAGGGGTTTTTAGTGGCTAGGGATTTATTGGGCAAAAGGAACACTTCTCCCTATAGTGATGAAAGGATTGAAATCCCTGTAACAGCTGTTAAGGGTGGGAATAAGGGCTTGAATAAAAGGAAGAAACAATGAACAAAGAAGAGATGGACAGGATACAGCTACACCCTGGGGGACAACATCGAGTGGAAGCAGATTGAACATTTGGCAAACTTTTCGATGGTGGGAAGGGTAATAGGAAAGAACTTCTCGGTGCAGTCTATTGATAATTGGATACAAGCTAGCTAGTCGGAACCACTCTGGGATGCTCCAAAATTAGAGGGCCTTACGTGGGGTTGGTTTGCTGTTAATTTTACCAAACAGGAACATGTCCAGTGGGTGTTGGAGAGAAATTGGTTTATGGAACAAAACCCGGTGGTATTAAAGCCTTGGATCCCAACCTTTGATGCCAGTATGGAGAGAGTGGATGTGGTACTAGCATGGGTCAGGCTTCCTGGGCTGCCGCAATAGTACTGGGAAGAGGAACATTTCATCAATATTGGGAATATTTTGGGCACTTTCAGAGAAGTTGATCTATCCTATAAGATCGTGAAGGTCCATCGGGTAGCACGCATTCCGATGAATATCAATATTAGGGAAGGTCTGGGGGAAGATATACAGTTATCATGGAAAGGGGTGACCTTCTCATAGAAGTTGGACTATGAGAACGTTATGTTTTGTTGCAGAAGGTGTCATGTCTATGGACATCCTGCGGCTGAATGAAAATTGGGGATCCGCACTATCAATGGGAAACATGGTCAGAGGAGTAACAAATGAATTTTCTTGTTGGGTGGGGCAGCTGAGTCCTTCATGTCTGGGCAGGTCACACATGAGGAGGCTCCTATGGAGGTCACCTTACTGATTGCTGAAGCTATTCTTTCACCATTTGTCGATACACCTATGGCTGAATCTTCTGGGATGGAGGTTGTTCCCACGGGTATCACTTCTTTTACTCTGTCTCCATCCATAAATTTATTTTCTAGTTATTTAAATTTATCTAGGATGGATTGGGTGGAAAATTTAAAAAACCTTAACATCTCACAACCCAATCTTGAAGTCTCTTCTACTGTTTCGGCTGCTGTCATTAAGGAACTAGATACACCACTGACCCTGGAGTTGGGTGGGGATGAGTGTCGGTCACCAACATCTCCACAGGAGTCCTTGGATTCAAGGTACTTTCTAAGGTCCTCCATGGAGGGGGTGAGGGGAGGGCTAGGGAAACAAACTTTTCCACCATCTCAGGGGAGGGGCAGAATTTCTGCGTTGGCAAAGGCTTAGTCTCGGGCACGGAATGATCTTCAGGCTAGAAAATAGCAGTCTATTAAGAGGGCACTTAGAGTGGTGAAAGCCCATAAGAAAGGGCGGTGATGAAAATCATGTCTTTCAATTGTAGGGGTTTGGCTGGTCCCCGCAAAAGATCAGCGCTCCAGAGGGTGTTTGAGTTGGAACATCCAGAAGTTATGATGTTGCAAGAAACTTTAGGTTTAGGTAATGTGATCAAAAGTAGGTTGGAACACTGGTTGTCGAGCTAGCTATTTGAAACTTTAGATGTGAGAGGTCAATCTGGTGGATTGGATCTGGGATGGAATACTCAGAAGATTCAAGTTCTAAATATTTGGGGTTTGGAATCGGTTATTGGGATGACCTTTAAGTCTCTAGAAAAAGGGGAACCAATAACTATTTGCAATGTCTATGGTCCTTATTTGAACAAAATCCCTTTCTGGGATAACCTATTTGATAACTCTTTGTTGGAAGGGGAGTTGGTGATAGTCGGTGGGGATTTAAATTTTTCTCTCGAGCAGGCTGAAGTTTGGGGTCCTCGTGCTTGTCTAGATCTGCTGTCGAAATATTTCACTCAAAAATTGGTTGAAATAAATTGGCTTGACATTGAACCTTGCAAGCTAAAACCCACTTGGACTAATAATAGATGTGGGGAGGGGCGTGTTGCAAAACGCCTGGATCAGTTTCGGGTGACGAAGAAGCTGGTGGATAGTCAAGATTTATTCCGATAGTGGGTTGGTTGTGGTGGTCTTTCTGACCATCTACATGTTTTCCTGGAATTCAGGAAGGGGCTTATTAAACCGCTAAGCCCACTGAAATTTAACAAGACCTGGCTTAAAGATGAATCTTTTCGTCTATTGATAAGAAACCAGTGGGTTCAATATAATCCGAATAGTGGTCTTACTGTAGCTTTTCAATTCATGATAAATATGCACAATATTAAGGGTTCCATTAAGGGATGGGCGGCAAAAAAAAAGATGCAGGGAAGATCAAGAGCTTAAATTGATTGAGAAGGGAATTATAGAGACTTTGGAAAAGGATGGGGGAGGTTTACTGAATCAAGTTGAAAAGGAAGCTCTGACTATTATGATGGGTCAAAGGAACACTTTATTACTTGAGAGGGAGGAAAGCTGGCGTTTGAAGAGCAAAGCTACTTGGATCGAATGTGGGGATGACAATACGAATTTCTTTCATGCTTATGCTAGGGGCAGAAAATATTTGAACATGATATGGAGCTTAAGGGATGATCATAGTAATATTCAGGATACTTTCGAGGGTATGGCAAGGACGGGGGTGGAACATTTTTAGGAATTATATCGTGCTCCGAGGCGGGCATCTATTGCTGAGATTATTCAAATTGCTCAGTATTTTCCATGTTTTGTGGATGAAGAGGAAAATGTGGCCCTTATGGAATAGGTTACTGAAGAAGAACTCAAGACTGTACTGCATAGTTTCTAGAAGGACAAAAGCCTAGGCCCAGATGGATGGACCATTGAATTCTTTAATGAACTTTTCGATCTCCTGGGTGGGGATTTACTGAGAATGGTGGAGGATTCCCATGTCACTGGAAGGATTCCTGCCAGTTTTAATGCGGCCTTCATTGCCCTGATCCCTAAGGTGGACAATCCTTGAACTTTGAATGAGTTCAGGCCAATCTCTCTTTGTAATTGTGTTTATAAAGTAATCTCAAAGGTGATTGCTCGCAGATTGAAAAATACTTTATCATAACATATTACAGAGGAACAATTTGGCTTCTTGGAAGGGCGTCAAGTCCACGAAGCCATTGGAGTGGTCAGGAAGGCATTCATAGCATGAAAGCAAAAAACATCAAAGGAGCAATCCTCAAAATTGATCTATCTAAAGCATATGACAAGGTAAGCTAGTTATATATTTGTATGCTTCTAACACATCTTGGTTTTGGTATTACTTTTATCAGGTGGTTCATGAGCTGCATCACTATTGTATCTTTCTCAGTCCTGGTCAATGGGGAAGCTTCACCTTTCTTCCATGCAGAAAGGGGACTTAGACAGGGCTGTCCACTTTCACCGCTCCTGTTCTTGCTGGTGGCTAAGGGTTTGAGCAGATCTTTAAGGGAGGATTGTAGGGTCGGGGAACTACATGGCATTCAGATTTCTCACCTGTTACAAATAACACACTTATTATTCATGGATGATGTTCTGATTTTATGTTCAGGAACGACAAGTGATGTAGATTCCATATCCCGGATCCTTACACTTTTTGCATCAGCAACTGGTATGGATATAAATGAAGGAAAGTCCACACTGTCCACACATAGGCTGGGTGCAGATGAATTTCATCACATTACTAATATATTTCCTTTCAGGATTGAAGAATTGGAAGGTGGGATTAAGTACATGGGGTTTTACTTAAAACCTAATGATTACAAAAAGAAGGATTGACACTAGCTTTTGGAAAAACTGGAAAAATGTCTAAAAATTTGGAGCCATTGATGGCTCTCTCGTGCAGGGAGATTGGTACTTGTAAAGGTTGTACTTGAGCCTATTTTGGTATATTGGATGTCCCTGGCATGGATTTGAATAGGCATCTTGGAGGGGGATCACCAGACATGTTTTTCAGTTTTTTATGGAGTGGGAAACAAGATGTGAGGGTGATTCCACAGGTCGGTTGGAAGAGACTTGTGATGCCCAAGGGGTTAGGGGGCTGGGGACTACAAAATATATTTCTTTTCTCAAAGGCATTGGCAGTGAAAGGAGGATGGAGATTATTGAAAGGGGAGGGCCTATGGTCACGGGTTGTGACTCATAAATATATTTCCCCTACTTTGGTGGAGGAAAGGATTAGGATTGAAAAAAAACCATTTTTAGGTGGCTCTATCATTTGGAAGGCTGTGGTAACATCATTTGAGGTCATTAGTGACGGCTTGGATTAGAACATTGGCGATGGAAGGAATATGAGGGTAGGGGTGGAAGGAATATGAGGGTAGGGCTGGATCCTTGGGTGGGCTGCAATAATCAACATTGGCTCTCTACAAATCTGGCGAATTCCCAAGACAAAGAGATATCTTCACCCTGGCACATCTAGCAAACCCGGTACAGGAGAATCGATGGACACAATCCTAGAGGAGGGCTACATATTATGATTTACCTGAGATTGAAGAGGAGGAACTGGTAAATTTTATTGGGGTTTTGAAACAGTAATAGGTCCAACTTAGAGATAAAGAGGATGTGATTATTTGGGACTCAGCTCCACGAGGGAAATATACCCCAAAGGAAGGATATCTCAAGCTGAGCACGAACGGGATTGATAGGGAGGCTTTATGGTGGTGGAAAAATTATGGAAGATTCATAGTCCACCAAAAACTAGATTGTTCCTTTGGTGTGTCTTGGAAAATAAGGTCCCTACTTGGGATAACTTACAAAAGAGAGGTTTCCAGGGGCCAAGCAGTTGTGTACTTTGTAAGGCTGAGGCAGAGTCGGTGATCCACCTGTTTGTCACTTGTCCATATTGTGTTGAAGTATGGAAGGAATGTGTGAAGATGTTGGGCTTGGGCTTGGAATGTCGGTGGGAGGGGGATTCTATATTATTGGCATGGGAAAATTGGAAGAAAATGGTTTTTTTGGAGATTATGGCAGCACTTCCTTTGCTTGTCACTTGGGCCATTTGGTTAGCAAGGAATAACCTCATATTCAATGGGAAAGCTTGCACTCCTTCTACTACTGCTAGCATGTCATGTGGGGTGATTCAGACACTTCCTTCACACATTCGGGTAAAAAATCAGAGGGAGGTTTTGGCTCTTCGAATAGACAAGACTATCCCTTGGGGGTTTTTTTATGGAGCAGCACAAAACAACTTGTGTGGGGGGGGAGCTGTACTCTTCCTATCAGATAGTCATTCCTTTGAACTTATGGCTGGGTTGGGAGATGGTACCAACAACATAGTAGAACTACTTAGTCTGAAATTACTCCTCATCTTTGCAACTGAGAAGGGTTGTAGAACTCTTCAAGTTTTTGGTGACTCTCTAAATGTGATAAACAGGATTAAAAAAATACAACAGTGCAGAGATTTACGTCTTGAGAACATCCTTTTAACTATTCAAGACATTATTCTTTCTTTTACTTCTCTCACATGCGAACAAATTTACAGGGAAAACGACTGCCAGGCGGACTGGGCATCGAAGGCAAGGCTCCATCTAGCTACGGGCCATTGGAAGGTTAAGAAATGGTTAGGGTATACGTGCTTTGAATATTTCCATCGGCCTTTTATTGAGGTTTCCGAACAATAGTCCTACACTGTTGTATTATGAATTTTGATGTGCAACATTGACTATCTTTTTATTAAGATGTGCAACAAATGTCTGGGCAGTCGAGATCATTGACTGTCTTTCTATTCCCGTTGTTTATACTTTTTACAGCATTTTCTTCATACTACAGTTCTCCATATATTTTGTTGGAAACAAATGTTACTGTTTGTTTACTTTTCATGGCCAGGCTGTGACAAGATGTCACGGGCCAGTCTCTGCACAGGGTATGGATGCAAAACTGGATTTTTGTTTCCTTTATGTGGGATAGAGTACAGTTTTGGACCATTATCTATGATGATGGAACAGTTTTTTGATACATTTGATATGCCTAATATCGGTGGACAGGTTCTGGAAGGAGAAATTACTTTTACAGTTTTTTGTTCTGTGTACTCACAGTTATCACTTTATAAATATACAGGAATGTATATCTTCATTATGTAATTTTGTTGCTCTCTGAATGAATAAAATTATGCTTTTTTTCCAAGGAAAAAAAATCAGTGTTTAAAATGCACATTAAGAAACATGTTGACATGGATGTGGAAGATCGTGATAGGGTTTTTTTCTTGTGCAACAAAGACGGCATAAACATCTATAATTGTTTAAGGGAAATTATTAGCTACACCAAAAAGACGAGATGAATGTGAATCTTTGGTACCAAAAACATAAAAATGATATTTTTTTATTATCAAAATCTCAATGGTGGAGATGTCCCATTTATAATCAGAATTCAAACAAAGTGGATGTTAGAGACAATGGTTAAGCTATATCGTAATAACTTAAGAGCAATGGATTCAACATTCAATACAAATAAATGCAGGGTAAATGTGATATCAATGATTGATTTAGCATGATCATTTGAGTTATAGCCATTCAATGAGAATGATGACTTAAATTTGACTACAATATGCTCTAAGAATATGGCAGTATCAATTGTACACACTTGTCGCATTTGATGAGCAACAAAGTGGGGTGCTATTGGCATGGGTTATGGAATTTCATAATACATCACAAGATATTGCACTATGGTTGGATCGACACATGCAGAAGTGTTACCAAGTTCATCCAGATTGGAAAGTCAATGCCTTCATCTTTGATGATGCATTGGCTAAAATAACAAGTTTGAGGTAGTTTCACTTGTGTTATTTTGAAATGTAACTTGTATTTATTCTATAAATGGCACATCTAAACATATTACATGTGGTAGGAGGATCACACATTGCAAAGTTATCTTATGTGTTTGGCACGTACAAAGGGCATGGTTAAAAAATGTGAACCGATTGGACACCAATCTAGAAAGACCAAGTGAAAAGTTTAAAGACTTAGGTCATATCATGAAATATTATTCCAATGATTATGTCACCTATGCAACTGATGGATTTTTTAGCAAATTTGTAGATGAAGAAAACTTTTTGGATTATTTCCACAAGAATTGAGTTTCTGGTGATCAAATTTGTAAGCATAAAAACTCTTTCTTGGATTTTTTATTTTTGTATCTCATAAAGATGAGGTATATGTATTAACTTAGTTTTTAACTTGTAGGGATGTGGGTAAAAAATTATTGATATTTTCCTCATGCAAATCAAAAGACAAATAATGTAGTCGAGTCATACCTTTACTATCTGAAGATAAGGTTTCTATCTAATAGAAGGAATAAATGTTCATGTAGGATGGATTGGTTGTTATATGTACTCCTAAAAAATGTTGAACATTTTATTGATTCAAAGAAATTTTGAAACAAGAAGGATATATAAATATCTATAGGAAAGAGAACCAACGTGAATCATCAACTGGAAGAGCTAACATGATTCTACACAGTGATTGTTTCCCTCATGAGAGCATATCTCGTTCTTATTGGGTAAGGAGTCAAACCACTCATGATAAGTGATACCTTGTCACTTCATAATGCCCAAATTTTATAGTGTATAATTTCCCATGGTCTATTCATGGCAACATTTGCACACATGCTATAAAGGTTGATTGGTTGTATTTCTCTCTAAGGGATTCAAATATGTTATTGGATAATGATGCAACACCTTATTCATTCAATACTCCTCTTAAGATAAGTATATATGAACCTAACCATGATGTAGATGTTGAAAATACTATTATGGCTACTAACAATGTTAATAATGATTTTGATGCACTCCAATTAGCTAGAGAGGAGTTGGTTGGTTACCTTGAGTTGATTTAAAACAATCCTCCTACCATTTTGAGCAAAATTGAACAAATGATTGGTCTTCTTAAAAAATGTTGAATGAGGCCAACAATATTTACATTTTGGATTATTAATTCACCCTTGGATTGGGTGCATGTGAGTCATCTTTGAAGAGGAAGAAAAGTTTCCTTAGCTCTAAAAAGAAAAATAAAAGAAGAAAACAAAATAGTGGCTTGGATATCGATCTGAATATTCATGCATCCAAAGATGAACCATATCGGTTTCAGTACCTCAATAAGTGAGGGAATCCTCAATCCAACAATGCATCATCTATTACCCTACATGAGTTTCATAGAATAAGATGATGTGTTTGCTTAGAATAGTGTATTTCGACTATGTCTTTTTTAGCTTACGGCGTATGAATGTTTTCAGAGGTACAACAACCCACTTCTATGGATCATTCAATCCAAGGAATTGGACGGATGAAACATCATTCTATTTTCCATATCATTTCAGTAACCCTTTATAGTATTCTTCGATATAATCCCTATTGATGTTTCTCTAGTTTTCTATCAATTTCCTTGTATTACCTTATTAGATGTTGATTAAGTGTTATTGTTGTGCTGACTATCTTGTTAGGATTAATTAATTCTCCTTTTATCCAGCATAGTCTATTTGGTTATTTTTCCTAACTTAGGAAGTCATTGTCACTTAGCTAGAGTATGGGGGGACACGCCTAGGGGCTATCTGCCACTTATCGCATCTTCATGCATGAGTTTATGTGCATGTGGGACCAATCCCTACATTATAGGAGCCCACTCTAAGTGCCACCATCAGTCACCTTCAATTGGTTGTGGTAGATAAGCAATTATGCTGAGTTATCCTCTAGTTACTTTGAGTTAGATCACTATCAGTTAGCCTAGTGCAAATTTTGCATGCATGCAGGGAGAATGGGGCCTTTTGTCCACCTACCTCATTAGTTAACTGATTGTAGACTGATTTAGACATTCGGAGTTAGACTAGTGATTTCCAGCTATGATTTTTCCACGTTGAGTTAGCTAAATAGTCAGTTAGAGTTCGTAGATTCAAATCCTATCCACAGTATTCAAATTTATTTATTGTACTACCATTGTATTATTGATTAATGAAAGAAGATTAATGTTGTGATTATCTAAGCAATTCTTGTCCGATTTATCTAAAATTTGTGTCATGAATTCTTTGCTCAAAGTACATTGATCTTAATTATTCCATTGCATAATTCCTTTCCAATAGCTCTCATAATAGCATGTAGATCCATGGTTCTCAAATTTAACATGGTATCAGAGCCTTGTTAAGACTAAACTCAAACCTTAGAAACCTCCATGCTTGGACCAAAAGTAGCTGAGTTTCCACATAATTCCTAGAATCATTGCATTGCTCCCTCTGGATTATGTCCAGAGAAGTCTATCCAGGTGTGAGAGAGTCTGAAAAAAGTGAACATGTTGAGTTTGAAGGGTTTGAACTAACATATGATTGTTAATTGGTTAGTTTTGTAGTGATTTTTTGTAGGTACCTATGTAGCTTTTGAAATATTTGACTTATCAGCATACAGTGAAATGGAGAATTCTTATGATCTTACACCCAAAATCCTTACACTCTTCAATTACATTTATTGGAGGGAAGATACACAGGTGGACTTGCACAAAAAGGGACTGTATAGGATGACAATGGGAAGAGAAGTTGAGCCCCAACAGTATGTTGAGAAATCCAAGTTTTTGAACCAGCTAGATGAATCCTTCGACTTCATGTGTGTCCACATTTCCAAGGATCTTATGTTTCACCTCAAGGGACTCAGAACTACAAAGGAAGCATGGGACAAGATTGAATATTTGTTTGAAAAACAAGATGATATTTGAGGCCATATTCTGGAGAATGAACTCATTGCACTACATCCCAGCAGTTTCAAGACTATTCAACAATTCTTTTCAAAATACAAAGCACTTGTACTACAATGTAAACAATGTAGGATAGAGAGGAAGGGTGAGAAGCTTGTGTTGTCAATTCTGAGCAAGCTTGGCTCATAATTTTCAGTACTTGTCTCTGCTTTCCATTCCATAATAGTTTCCATTCCAAATTGGAAGATGCCTTCTCTAGATGTTTTTGCAGAGTCTTTGATCCAGGAGTAAGACAAATTTATTTAGATGGGAGTGCTTCAAACCTCCAATAATCAAGCACTCTTAGCTAGGGAATCTAGAATGCGCAAGTAAGAGGGAAGAAAAAAGGGAAGGAAACCAAAAATACGGATTCAAAACCAAAGGAGAATCAGAAATCTTCGAATGGAGCCTCGGATTCCAAGAAGAAAAACAAGAAATTTGAGAAAGCTCCTTGTTCCTACTGTATGAGAGGATTTCATATAGAAATATCTTGTATGAAGAATACCATTGATCAAATGGAAAAACTCCTTGAGCATCACAATGTTTCCCTACCTAAAGGTGCAAGGAATACTGACTCTAGCAAAAAGTTTGAAGATCATGATGAGAGATGCCATGCACTGAAGGCTAGCTAATCAAAATCACATGCCTTCCTCCTTGATTCAAGGGCCTCCAATCATATGGTTGCATATGGAGAATCATTCTCTTCATTAAAAACTACAAATGGTTTGAGTATTCACATGGGTGATGATACCCAAATTCGAGCTGAAGGAAAGGGTTCTAACAAGTTAAAACATGGAGTGTTCAGAAATGTACTCTATCTTCCCTCTTTAGCTACAAATTTGTTCTTTGTATACCAGGTGACACATACTAGCTCATCAAAGTGAGTATTATTTGGCCCTGACTCGGTGGAGATCACAGATATCTCAACTGTGAAGATTATAGCAAAGGTTGTTTCAAACCATGCCTCCAAGGCATATGAATTCTCACATTTTCTTCCATACTTAGATCCAGTACAACCTCAATTGCCATTCGAAAGGGGAGGTAAAAACGCTCTATCTACACCTTCTGTTAATGATGTATTGTCTAATGTTTTAGCTTCAGAAGATGAGGAACAAGATCATGATCTTGATATTGAGATTGAGCCTCAAGAGGATATAGATCCAGATCCATCTCCTATTCCAAATTAGTGGCCTAAGCCTAAATGGGCCAAAAATCTCATTGAAGCAACTGGGAATGTTGTTGGGGATCTAGGTGATAGAAGAAGAACAAGGTCCCGGTATCAGAATGGACATGTTGCCCTCTCTCATCCAGTTACACTTCCTTTAGTGAGGTGCAACAAGATTCCTAAGAGATGCTACTTGATGGTAAGGATTGGTCCACAATTCATCCCACTGAAGAACAAATTGGATCAAGTCACTATTAATCCATAAAGAAGAGACAAAGGAAATATTCCTTCTCCTATCTATCATCAGATTGGAAGAATATGGAAAATTTCACATGCACGGTCCCAAGATGTTGGTGCATAAAAGAACCAAGATTCTGCATTATTGGTCCACATAGTTGCAGATTGCAGCAATTTTTTCACAAGTTTTTGCTCAAAGATAATAAAAAAAATCTCTTAAGTATAACTTGTTTCTAGATTACCTGCTTATTTTAAGGGTGGGAGTTTTCCCTTAAGGTTTTCCCCATTTTCCTTATTTTATTAAGCAATATTTTAATTCATTTAGATTGTATGGGTGACTTTTGGCCTAGTTTCCAGGGCCCAAGTTGTCCAAAGTTAGCATTAGGAGGGGTGTTAGGATTAATTAATCCTCCCTTTATCCATCATAGTTTATTTGGTTATTTTTCCTAGCTTAGGAAGTCATTATCACTTAGCTAAAGTATGGGGGACACACCTAGGGGTTATCTTCGACTTACTGTATCTTCATGCATGAGTTTATGTGCCTCTAGGACCAATCCCTACATTATAGGAGCCCACTCTGATTGCCACCAGCAGACACCTTTAGTTGGTTGCTGGGTTATCCTCCAGTTACTTTTAGTTAGATCACTATCAGTTATCCTAGTGCCAGTTTTGCATGCATGCGGGAAAAGTGGCTCCTTTTGTCCACCTACCTCATTAGTTAACTGCTTGTAGACTGATTTAGACATCCATAGTTAGACTAGTGAGCTCCAGTTGTGATTTTCCCACATTGAGTTAGCTAAACAGTCAGTTCGAGTTGGTAGATTCAAATCCTATCCACAATATTCGAATTCTATTTATTGTACTACCATTGTATTAATGATTAATGAATGAAGATTAATGTTGTGATTATATGAGCAATTCTTGTTCGATATATCTGAAATTTGTGTCATGAATTCTTTGCTCGGTGTACATTGATCTTAATTAGTCCATTGCATAATTCCTTTCCAATAGATCTCATCATAGCCTGTAGATCTATGGCTCTCAAATTTAACATATATATATGGAAACTGATTTCATAACAAGAGGGGAAGCATATTCTTCTACTATTCATTGGAAGGGAACACCATAAAATTGTTCCAAGATATGAAAAAGGTAACGACTCAAAACATAAGCATGATTAGCAACAACTGTTTATTTCTATGAGCTTGATTTTATTCTATAAATGTAGACTGGTTGTATGTTCACCTGCGTTAGATCGAATAATTGTTGGGTAAAAGATATGTTAGATTTTCCATTTCTTCTGTGTATGCTAACCAAAAGTTTTCTTATTGCGAATCGTTAAATCTTTCATTTGATTGCACAACAAAAAAACAATGCCCACAAGTATATTAGTCTTGGTCTCAAAGTAAAGTGCTCAACTTGGACATAGTCATGTTTGATAGTATTATTATTGTAAAAGAGATGTTATGATAATAATAGATTCGTGAGACTTGTAACAAGTTAGAAAAATCTTTTGTTATGCCTTGTTTTGGAATTGGTAGGTTTTCTATTTACTTGTTTTTCTTGATTGAAGACAAGCCCAAATAGCTAGACGATTTGGGCATTGAATTTTCACCATGGGTTAAGCTTATTTGTTGTATTGTAATCATATTTCATGTGAAATTAAAGAGTTGTGTTTGTTGTCCCCTATTCAGAGTTTGGATCTCATTTAATGGATCCCTCTTATTAATGTGTACTCACTAATTTAGCACACTTTTTGTGTTTTGAGATATAATGTGTATTGTTGGGTAAGATGTTGATTGTAAATGTATTTTCTAGATTTGCTTTGTGAGTTAGATATCGGCATTATGGTTGTTCAAATTATTTAACATTTATCTCGCATTGTCATTAGTCAAACATTAATAAAATTATATTATCTTATTATCCTATCTACATGCTTATATGAAGCTTGATGTTCAAAATGTGAAGAAATTCGAATGGCTAGGATTTTCCTTTTTATTGGGTGAAGACTAGCTAAAATAATTGGTTGAGTTGGGGATTGAACTTTCAACTTGGGACAAGTTTAGTTTTTGTATTGCAGTAATCTTTCATGCAAAAGAAAATTGTGTATTGTAGTTGTTGATTGCTAATATAATTTCCATATTGTCAATATCTGTAGTGTTTACATAGAAAGCAATATTGCCCTTTTATCACTTGAACACATAGTTGAAGGGGTTTGTTATTAGTTCTGGGTAGTCCTAAAAACCCTTAATCATATAAATTATGACTATTAGCAACAATCATGTAGCATCTTATCTAAAGGTCAAGACTTCCAGTATTAAGGAGAGGGTATGCTTCCAAAAAGTGTGTGGTTTCCTATGGAAAAGAACAGTTGAACAAGAGCAACAATATAACTATTGTTGGAGGGTCCTTTGGGATAAAATTTGGACAATTTTAAAGGTCTTTTCAAGATATAACACTCAAAACCACCAAGATATTGTCTATATTGAAACACAAGTATTGTTATGTATCAATTCCAATTGCAACACTTTCTCACCAAGCTATACCTCTTTCAAAGCTTTCAGAGTGCAATTTCCCTGCTAGATGCTTTGTGGGAATTTGTTGCCTCATGAACCATGAGCAATATATGCACCATGCTAAGTTGAGTTCCATAAAGGAAGAAGGAAAATTTTTCTTCAACCCATATAATCTTACCATCTTAGGATGATAAAATATCCTCTTATCATAAGACCCAATCCTTTTCATAGAATGAAACGACATTGGGCATTCCATCACTAAATGACCATGAGAGTGGCATCAGTTGTAGTGAAAAGGAATCCAGAATAATCTAACACTTGAACGTGTGAACCATGCCCCATAAAAATGGATATATTCGCATGAAGGCCATCCCTATTTTCCAAATCCACTAGGATGCACACCATCGACATAATCCCAATCTCCATAAAACCAAAATCAACTGAGATGAAAACCCTCAAAGATTCTCTGATTCCCTTGAATATTTTAGTGGATCAAAAATCCATAGGTAGCCCAAAAGTTTGACCTAGATAGGATTTTTAAATTGCCTCTATTTCTAGGCATCAAAAAAGGGAATCCATATTTTCACCTTTAAGTGGTTTATGTAGTGTACCTAGATCGAAATCTAGGCACACCAAATTAAAACTCAGCCATAGTGGTTGAGCTTTGATACCACTTTGATGTACCCAAATCAGAATCTAAGCACACCAACTCAATGGGACAAGGGATACACCAATGTAAGGATGAAAGACTGGGGATACTCAAGCTCAAAAATCCTTTGCACAATGTACTGAGACAATTTATGTTTCAAAATAAGCTACTGTTGAAGTCTACTCCAATTCTAATTGGGTACATCAGCATATGCAAACTAAATCCTTCAACTTGAAACTTCTCAAGGGCTAAGGGTAAAGTGGGTTTTTTAATTTGGAAGGATTAGGATGGCTTAGGAATGATGAGAAAGGATTTGTACTATGTTTTTGTAGAGTCTATAGACTACAGAATTAGAATTACAGAGTTGTAGGGGTTTGGAAGAGGTTTGGAGGGACTTGAAGGGGAATTGGGATATTGAAACTACACAGGGTAATGATTTTGAAATGGATGGAAGGGGTATATAAGAGGGTGAAATGACTTCAAAACCATTTGGGATGGCTTATATAGAGTCTCAATATTATGCAAAAACTCATGGAATGTGAATTGGATGTTCTTAGAGAAATATATGGTTATTTTATGGAAAGTAGTCAAAATTAACTAGTTAAAGAGTAAAGTTATGGGAAAGGCAAGGGAAGGGATGGATTCCAGTGGGCAGGATTAGGGTTTCTTCAAATTATTGTTGTAGGTGGTCTATTTGAATATAAATGGATGCTCAAGAAATGCATAGCATTCATCTTGGCAAGATTTGAGTGAGGTTTGGGTCTAAAAACCCCTAGGGGAGAGAAAAAAATAAGGCTTTCCAAATGGGGAAAGAATATTATGAATTTCCAACATAAGGAAATAGATATGACCAGGAATATGTTAATTAGTTGTTGAGTGTTTCAGATAGACCAATAGTTACACATTCTGCAGTGGATTGAGATAATTCTGGAGATATATCAATAATGGCACAATAATGTACATAAAGAAGCAAACGAAAGACATAGAATGGACTCTAGAGATTTATTATCATATAAAAATGTCATCATGGATCTTATACATCATGCGTGGTTGCTTAAAATGCATAAATAATAGAAAATATGGAGGATGTAAGAGAAAGAAGATAGAATAGATGTTCCAATGAAGTGTAGATCCCCCTCCATACAAAACATGGATCCAATATCTGACTGAATGGCTCCACCAATCACCTAAAAATGGGAGTGTGGAACCTTAGCACTAGGAACACCTAATTACGTATGTAGCAAATGTATGAAATGCACATGGTCACACTAATCTCATGGTATGACCACCACCAACAAAGGGGGTGATCATACAATCTCCAACAACAGTGTTGGAGCATAACATAAGAAGAATATAACTAAAGCATAATGAAAGGAAATGCATATTCTCTCCACTTCACCAATTCCTTAGCTACTTAGATGAAGAATGGGGCCATCACCCAATCGTTGTCAAGGGGAGCATCACCCAAGACTAGGTAGCCCTAAGCCTCCCATCAAAATAAACAATATCCAAAATGCATGCCTTTTCCATTCACCTTTGCCTCTTTTTGTACTTGAAAAGTATCCAATGCCATGAAAAAATACCATGGGCCAATGAAAACCATGTTCCATTATCACATTTTTCCAATACCATGGAAAATACTATGGAACACCCAAAACCATGCGTTGGGTAATTATTGCTCCACTAACTTCATGAGGGTTCCCTCTAACCATTTTGACTTTCATAAATGCACCCTCTAACTTAATTAACCATTTTCTTTTGTGTCCTTTGACCTAATCACTCAATAATTAATGAACCAATTTTCTCCAATTGGGTGTAATCATTATTTTGGCTAATTTCTCCGTTAATCCAGAATAATATTTTCATTAGCCAATAATTATAATTTTTGAGCTTTAATAATATTACTAGCTAATTATCCAATTTAATCCCAATTAAATTATTTTCTCCTCCATAAATTCAAATTGGTACTTCTGTAATTTTTAAACCATGAAAAATACGGGGACATGACAGTCCTCCCCTCCCAAATTTGCTTGTCCTCAAGCAAGAAGAAACCATAGGGAAATACCATCACATCATCAATGCCTTCCACCACCACATCCAACTACACCCTGGTCCATACATACATACATCAAGTGAAGGAAGTGATATCTACATGCACCAATGCGTGCACCTGCAAACTAATTGTCATGAAGACTCATCGCTAATCATCAAGAGAACAATATCACCCATAATCCTCAACACATGTAGAATCATGAATGAATATAGAAAGTGTGCTATCAATTTGCAGCTTTGTAGTCCCAAGTATCCCTTGAGAATCATCCTCTCAAGACATTACTCTATCTGCTCCACTGTCATACCATGCATCTAGTGAAGACTAAGTACATATGCTAGGATCCCAAGTGATCCTCATAAATACAAGGAGTCAAATACATCCTATCATGTAATGCATAAAAGTCACATGGAAGCTTATAATACACCCTGCAAGAAGAACATCATTCCATCCAAAAATGTGTTTCCAATGTAGAAAACCATCACCATATACTGCAAAGATGAACTCATGAAAAGAGGCTTTCTTTATCAAACCAATGACCCCAACAATGCATGAAGATATCAGGGTCCCACTGTTGGTGCACTCTCCTAGTGCACAATGTCATCATAAGCAAAACAATCAAGTATGGGATGCCAAGATCCCAATGCTTGTGCACTCTATCAAGCAAATATACAAAGTGTAGGATGCAAAATATCACCCAATACACATCATCAAAGAGAGTAATACAAAGAAATACATCATGGGAATAGATGCCAGGATCCTGAGTTCTACTGTGCATTCTCCCATACATCATAATCACAAATATAGATACATCATCATAAAAAAATAGTGAAACAATACAAAGACATGCCACTCCAAATCTGGCCAAAGTGATCATCCATCAAAGAGCACTTAAGAAGCTTGCAACTCCAAGCAAGAAAATCACCCTGTGCCAAAAGCACACAATCATGAAGATACCAATAAAATATAATCCAATGACATAGGTGAGGATCCCATGTCCCATAATGCTGCAAGAAAGAATGGGATGTATCAATATGTCTCACTGTGTGTTCTCTCATCCAAGTAACGGATGAAGAACTTCCATCAATCAAAGAAAGAGCCTCCAAGTGTCTCAAAGAAGTGCATCCGTGAATATGAGTGACATCAACAAGTAACAGTGGATGTAAATGTTGCTCAAAATAAAATAGTGCACATAACATAGGATCATCATGAAGGGTAGGAGTCTCATACTCCTCATGTGGCACCCCCCCAAAAAAAAACTTCACCAAAACTTCATTAGGATGAAAACTGAAAGAAGTAGTAGTGTAGGATGAAGTAGGATGAACCAACTCTATATGACAAATATCCACCAATTATGTGGATGCATCAAATCCATAAAGGAATGGTCCAATACTAAGGATATCTTCTGACTCTTCAATGGAGATAGGACTAAATCCATAAGGGAGCTTAGTTTCACGATGTCCATGTACATGTGCTTGGAACTCATCATCTACATCCCAAAAATCCTCAAGCACATGCATGTCATCATGTGCATCATGAACCACCATCTCATGAGGTTCTTCAATAGAACTTTGAATGTCGTCAACCAAAGGAGAATGGATGACTAGAATGTAGGATTCAATGTGTGATCTCTGCAACTCTAGGTGAAGTTGCTCTATCTCCGTCTTAAAATCTTAGAGGGAACTTTGAGTGTTTCTCAAATAATCCTGAATGTCCATTAAAACATAATTAAGCTTGAAAATATCCTCATCTTCCTTCAAGGATGCTCCATGCAACATGTGTACAAGCTCATACAAGTGATCTGTATGATAAAGCATGTATGAAGAATTACCTTGTATTGTAGACATTTCTCTCTAGATCTTCTTTATGGATTTAAATAAATATGAATCTTCCAATGAAGTATCTCTACAACATAGATCTAATACTGAAGCATGACTGTCATGTAGAACACGTAAGGCCTTCTTGATCTTCTTTTCACCCATCTGCAATGGCCCTACTAAGTAGGAAGTCTCATGAGAGTGAACCTCCTCCTCATTATCTATAGGATCAACCTCATGAAGCTTAAGAGGTGAAGTGGAAGTCGATTCAGGGTATTCTTTTTCAATTGCAAGGTCTTTATTCTCAAAGGAATGTGTACTTATAACAATATATTCAATATGAATCTCTATGTCACCAACATAGAGAGATGAACATCCATTAGTAGATGTCTCCATGCAATATTGGTACCCAGAAGTAGGAACCTCACCATGATATCCATCAATAGGTATCCCATCACAACATCCATCAGTAGGTGTCTCAGTAAAGCTTAAGCATCCATCAGTAGATGCTCTCATATCCATGTCCATAGTAGAATGTATCTCTGGATGAGCTTCAACAATTCATGTCCTTCTTATGCGAGCTATCACAATATGCTTCCTTATGTGCATGCCCCACTTTCTAGAAACATGTGGTCTTGTCTTCTTGTTGGTTTCTTTTTCAATGGTGGTGGATGGAATTGAGAGCACATCCACTTTCTTGTCCCCCTCTTCTTCTTTCTTTTCTTCTTCTTCTTTCTACCTTTAGCGCATTTCCCTTATAGACTGGTGTATCTCCTGTATCTCTTTTATTTGTGATGGTGAAAGGGAGAGATGAATGGGTAACCTTATTCCATATTTATGTCTATCCATTAGTGTATTAGGCCTCCTTTAAAAGAGAGATATCTCCTTTTCAAGTTCCATGTTGCACCTGGCACATATATGTTCTTCAATTGAAACAAATTGCATAGTGGCCCCATCGAAAAAAATAGACATGTATGCAACTTCCTTCTTCAAATGAGATTTCCTTCCAAAAGAGTAGAGGAAAGTGATCTGATACCACTCTAGTGTACCAAGATCGGAATCTAGGCACACCAAATCAAAACTCAGTCAAATTGGATAAGCTTTGATACCAATGTGACGTACCCAAATCATAATCTAATCACACCAACTCAATGGGACAAGGGAGACAGCAATGTAAGGATGAAATAATGGGGCCACTCAAGCTCAAGAATCCTTTGCACAATGTACTAGGACCTTTTATGTTTCGAAATTACCTACTGTTGAAGTCTACTCCAAGGCTACCTGGGTACACTAGCATATGCAAATTAGATTCTTCAACTTGACACTTCTCGAGGGCTAAAGGTAAAGTGGTTTTTTTTACTTTGGGAGGCTTGGAGTGGCTTAGGATTGATTAGAGAGGATTTTTCCTCTATTTTTGAAGAGTATACATACTGCATAATCAAAATTATAGAGTTGTATGGATTTGGAAGAGTTTTGTAGGTACTTGAAGGGGAATTGGGAGATTGGGACTAAATAGGGTAACGATTTTGAAAAGGATGGAAGGGGTATATAAAAGTACACAATCTATGAAAAATAACTTGGGATGACTTGTACAGAGTCTCAATACCCTGCAGCAATTCACAAAATAAGAATTATATCTTCTTTGAGGAAGATATGGTTGTTTTACGGAAAGTAGTCAAAATTGACTAGTTAAAGAGCAAAGGTATGGGAAAGGCAAGGGAGGGGATGGATTATGGTGGGTATGAGAGGGTTTATGCAAATTATGGTTGTAGGTGGTCTTTTTGAATGTACAAGGATGCTCAGGTTGTGCATAGGATTCATCTTGGAAATATTTGAGTGAGGTTAGGGTCTTTAAAATCCTAGGGGAGAGAAAACATTAAGCCTTTCCAAATGGGGCAAGGAGCTTGCAAATGTCCAAGAGAAGGGAATATATCTGACCAGAAATATGTTAATTAGTTGTTTCATGCATCAAATAGACCAATAGTTGCACATTCCACAATGGATTGATCTAATTCTGGAGATATATCAATAATGGCAAAATAATGGACATAAAGAAGCGAAAGAAAGACATAGAACTGACTCTGGAGTTTTATTATGATGTCAAAATCTCATAATGGATCTGATACATAATATGTGGCTGCATAGAATGAAGAAATACCAGCAAATATGGAGGATCTAATAGAAATAAGAGAGAATAGATGTTCTAGTGAAGTGTAGACCCCCCCCCCTACAAAACATGGATCCAATAAATGATTGAATGGCTCCACCAATCACCTACAAATCGAAGTGTGAAACCATAGCACCAAGAACACCTAATTACGAATGTAGAAGATGTATGAAATGCACAAGGTCACACTAATCTCATGGTATGACCACCACCAACAAAGGGGGTGATCATACAATCTCCAACATCAGTATTGGAGCAAAACATAAGTAGAATATAACTGAAGCACAATGAAAGGAACTAAATATTCCTCTCCACTTCACGAATGCCTTGGTTACTTACATGTAAAAGGGGGCCATCACCCAATTGTTTTCAAGGGGAGCATCACCCAATACTAGGTAGCACTAATCTTCCCATCCAAATAAACAATATCCAAAATGCATGCCTTTTCCATTCGCCTTTGCCTCCTTTATACTTGAAAATTCTCCAATACCATGGGCCATTGAAAACGATGTTCCATTATCACCTTTTTCCAATACTATGGAAAAATACTATGGAACACCCAAAACCATGCACTGGGTAATTATTGCTCCACTAACGTCATGAGGGTGCCCTCTAACCATTTTGACTTTCATAAATACACCTTCTAAATTCCTTAACCATTTCCTTGTGTGTCCTTTGAGCCAATTACTCTATAATTAATCAACCAATTTTCTCCAATTGGATGTAACCATTATTTTGGCTAATTTCTCCATTAATCGAGAATAATATTTTCCTTTGCCAATAATTATATTTTTTTAGCTTTAATAATATTACTGGCTAATTATCCAATTTAATCCCAATTAAATTATTATATCTTCCATAAATTTAAATTAGGACTTCTGGTGGTCACATTGCCCATTAAAATTCCTTAGGAAATATTATTTAGGCTCCACTTAGTTTCAATTAAGCCTTAGGAACCATACTTGTGCATTTTCCCCTTATTTGTCACCATTAATTTTTTTAATAATTTTTCTAAGGTGACTTAGGCAATTTTTAAACCATGAAAAATATGGGGACATGACAATTCGACCCCAACATCCAAAATTCATTCAGAATCACCTCAACCTCCTTTAGGGATCTAAGGATCACTCCTAGCCATCCCTTTACAAGAGTAAATAAGCGCGAGGAGTACCCTAGAGAGCTCTCCCAGGATTCTGAGACCCATCTTCTTTGAGTAACTATGCTCATAGACCTCTCAACAAATCTTTTGATTAGAGCAATATAGGATAGGTTAACCAATTCATTCATGGCTACATTCTCCCACAAATCTAATTTTAACAAGGGAGACTGTTTTTGGAAGCACTTCCTCGATTTTGTGTTAACCTTATCCCTGAAACCATGGATAAATGAAATACCAATAGTCTCTAAAACCTCTTATGAAAATTTACACCTCTATTGTGGTTGAGTGGGAGTGGAACAACCTCCCTTCATAAGGTTGTCACACACCTCAAGAGAGATAGCTCATTTAAACCCATCAATTGCAAAAAGTTTGTCAGACTCCAACAATCCCTCTACAATCCTAATCACATTCACATGGTGTGGGAGAATTCCTATACTGATGCTTCAAAAATGATTTGCCTTTGGTAGCCAATGGATGTTTCTCGAAATGGGTTGTCCAAGAGCCATGTGTCTTAGATTGACGTGATCAGACCTTGATAAAGAGATCAAACCTCATGCAATTGGAGAATAGATGATCTTTATAGAAGATAAAAACACATGATCATTAACTACAAGTAAATCCGAGTCCAAATGTGACCACTCGTGAATCAACACAACAACAACCCGACCATTGGAAACCTAGAAACAGGTTCGACCAATACAACCAAGGGTGAACAACCCCAAGATCATATGGGGGCTCGTCAAACTGCTAGCTCTTATGACCCTAGGCCCCTTCAAAGAAATGAAACATTATCCAGTTGGAGAGTTGATGATCTTGATTTAAGAGAATATCACATGTACATTAACTACAATTAAATGTATCTCCAAAAGTCTCCACTACTAGATCAACATAACAATAAATTGACCATCAGTAACCCATAAATGGGTTCAACAAACAAAAACCAGGGAGAATAACTCCAAGATCATATGGGGACTCACCAGAGTGCTAGCTCTTCTGATCTTGGACCCCTTTATAGAAAACATATAACAAGAGATATCTAACTAATGACAAAAAAAAACCTAAGATATTATTAAACCCCATATAACTTCACCTCATAACTCACACCTCATTGGGAAATTGCGCCAATACTTAACCATTGTCTACAACAACTGCTAATGGAAGTCCACCATTGTCGCCTCTCAAAAACATCTAGGGCTCTCTATGTGCCACTAGATTCAAGCTAGGGTTCCTAGGTACTTGCTCGAAAGGGAAGCTATCATGAAATCAAGAACCTATTGATGTGCTTCTAACTAAGATTGGAGTGTTGAAGAAAAAAAATATTTGTCCTCTTTAGTATGGCTTAAGGCCTTAAGAAAAAAGTTGAGGGTTTTTTGGGATGATTTGGTTTCCATTATAGTAGTCTCTGCCATGAACATCATGTTGTTAATAGATTGTAGATGAGATACTAACTTTGCATTCTATATTCTAGGACAATTTAATGCCCTATAATTCATAATTTTTTCTTTAGGATATTTATCATTTTATCGAATCACTATAACATTGTAATAAATAATGGATATAAAGAATTTCCTTGTTTAATTAATTCCCCTACTAGGTTCTGTTCCATTTAAAAAGATTGGTAAAAATCCTGAAGAGATACAACTTTGGACTCACTGGATCCATGCTTCATTAAACCCGGAGACCTTTTGAACTTAGCCTATAAATATCCAAATTAGTTTGTTGCACAGTTTAAACATAATAATTTTGATCACCATTCCTTTATTTCTTTGCTTTTGCATGGAGTGGATTATTTCTTACACTATGATGATATTCTTAGAATTTGGACCTGCTTTTGAAAAACCCTCCTTTCTCTTTGTATATTATCATCATATTGTTCTATTTGACTTTAATAGACACTACCTTGGGAAATATTTTGTATCCTCTATTACATAACACTATTATTCTAAGCTTATTTATTTAATCACCTATTTTTCCTCGAGGATGAGAGTAATAATGGTTGGCTTTAATGATTGAAGGATATATGTTTTTTTCTCAATCCTTCAACCAACTACCAAGTATTATCTCCTACTATTTCCCAAAATATCATAAAAAGGTATACTAGAAAACAATTATTCAAGCTCGTGTTCCCCTTTGCTAAATATGACATTGTCTGGAAGACCTCTTATATAGATACAATATGAGATAATGCTTGATCTAACTTTCTATCATTCATGAGGACATGAACATAACTTTTCAACATAACTAGTGATAGTTATGTCATGAGTTGGTTATAGTGGGAGGATAATTCCACTACAATTTCATCTATTAAGTTTAGTGCTCCCCTTGTTGATTTTGCATACAACATATTTTGTTGTAGTTTTGATTCTTCATTATAGTTCAGTGAAAGAATTTAGTATTATTGTCTCTTTCATTTGACCATCTAAATTTTGATTTATGCTTCTAAAGAGTTTCTTATTCAAACCATTGTCCCCCTATTTGCTTTGGGGAGTAAGATCATGCACGTTGAGATCATCCATTAAAATTCCTTGAAGTATTTTGTCATAAAAATCTATTCATTTTCTCACTAATAATGTATCTCTTTTGAAGATATCCTTAAAAATGCATTTGTTCCAATATTTTAGGTTCATTTTTATTTCATTTTTAATTTTTGTTGTCATTTTTGTTTGGTCATTTTTTTGTATGAAGAAGATATCCACATTTGTTATTCAAAAGAGAACTCAAAATATACATCATCAAGTCCTTTCAAAGTTTGAACATGTCGTCAAAACCTACCTCGTTCACTACTTATTATAGCCTTCCATACATCAAAATAAGTTTATTAAAAAATGTCCCATGCCACTTATCCATGTATACTTTTCAAGGTTCATAGCTATCCTATAATGACTATCTTCAATAATCACAGGAGAGGTAAAGTAGTTTCAAGTAAGGCCACTTCTCCTTGAATGCTTGAATGACCAAAATTTCTTCCTAGAAGGATAAAACATCCTATGAGAGTGAAATTTTGCTCAGTCTTATATGAACTCCATCAATTTTGTAGGTTTAGTTTTAGGTTTGGGTGCATAGTCCAATCATTTCAAATCGAAAAAGCCTATTATGAGGATTTACCATCCATTGGATGCGTATAAAAAATAACCAATAATTATACCGATCCCTTTTAGCAGTGAAGGATTCCATTGGTGTACCATCTACAAACATCACATTGTTATAAAAAAATCAATCCAATAGTTCCACAACTAGATGACCTCCTCCTTACTAATTGTTCTATATAAAATGTAAATTTTGAATATAGAATCTATTAATTATTAATTTCTTATGTTATATATAGAGAGAGAGAGACTATTTGAAATCCGTTCTTATAATTCTTCCAAAATTTCAATATTATGTTAAAAAAATCCCAACATTCTACATTTTAATTTAACTTAATTAATATATATATATATATATATATATATCATTTTAATTTAATTTAATTAATCTTAAATACATACAAATGATTTATCTTCCCATTATTACTATCCTATCATATTGCCATTAATTTTTTTTCTCGTGTATTTTCCTTATTAGTCCATGCCGAAGGCCAAGGTACTGTTGCAATGGATTCATGTTGAAATCCAATTAAATAGTAGTTGAATTTTTAATTTTTTTCATGATTCCTATAGTTGGACATATGAAACAAATAATTATTATTATTTGTATTAACTTTATACATGTTTCTTCTTGGATAGAATCTTTGAGGTCTTATTGTCGGCTTCTCGTTTATCGAGAAAAAAATTACTTCTACCTCATTGAAAGTATTATTTTATTTGTTTTCAATATTTTTATGTATGATTAATGCTACGGGGTAACATTTGTTTTTTCTTGTATGAATGCATATCCATGATTGCTCTGACCTCTAACAAATAAACATTTACTAATTTACCTAATTGCATTTACTCTTCCATTCTACCTGCGACGACCACAACCCTTTTTTATTCACCGCTTCTTAGCTTCACCACCAAATTTTGTTTATGTAAACCTCATATTTAAAATTTTACAATGCTCCAATCATGCATATGTGTTAATGCTCGATTCGATAAGAATGTTGTCGGGATTGGGGATTTACACTTTGTTATCGGGATCAACCTCATCCCTCTGCCTTTGTGTGGATGGCCTATAATTTCTCTGCTTCACACAACCACATCACTGTATCTATCATGCTGGCCTCACAAGTGTAATAACTATTAGATTGAAAAATCTAGATAGAAAAAAACCTTCTATTTATTATGCACTAATGTTTGAAGGACAACAAAGGGCTTGAAGTACAAGCAAAAGGCACAAGCCTGGATACCTAAGATCTCATAAGCTTAATGAAATTATGTGTTGCAGAGCACTATTATTGGTGTTGCTGTGTCTATTGGACTTACTTGAATTCTTTTCACCTTCGTTGATTAAATGTATGTCCTAGAACTATTTCATTTATCAACTATTAGAACACATAATTTGAAGCTATTAATTGATGTTAGAATTGTTTCATTTACCAATTGTTAGAACACATAATTTGAAGCTATTAATTGATGCTTAAACATCTGTGCTTGAATTGAAATAATAAGTGTTAAAACTATTTCTTATTCACTAGTGTAGTATGTGCCCATAAACATTTCCATTGCCATAAGCAGACTATTGAAGTTATTGTACATATTTGTGTTCATAATACCATATATAATCATGGGTACCATTCTTGCATATCTTATTACACAAATCTTATTATGGTTTTTTTATTTGTAACCCATTGCTCCACGTTTACCACTCAAACATTGAACAATTTTTTTTCTCACTTACCATTCTAAGAAAGTAAGGTGACAAAGGCTCTACTCTAGTATTTTATAAACTATTGTAGCATGCACCCATTGGCCTTGTGATTAATTCAAAAGTTGATTGGAAAAAAACCTATGTCGGATTGAAGCCGGAATTTTGAATATAAATCTACTGATTGGATTAATAGCACAGTCACGATCCATATTCTTTAAAAATATTCCAAATATTGTGGTTGTGCCATCAATATACACATCCAAAATCAACTAACATATCAATAATGAAATTATTGCATATGTAATCTCAGCACATTAAAAATTCATAAATGAACAAAATTATAGAGAAGAAGAAATAACATTTGTAGGACAGGTCTTTGCATTTTAGAGAATGATGGCCTAAAGACACATTAACAAATAAAATCAAGCACTCAACGAACTACAATTGTGCATGAGTTATCCAACAAAAGTAGATCAAATTTTCAAAAGACCTTCATTCATAAACAAATTGCCCAGATTGTATATGTTCATAAAATCCGTGCACGTCACTAAAAAAGTTGAATACTTTTACTCAATGGATAGATAATTTCTCTATCATAATGTTTTTTATTCAATGAGAATATATGAATATTATGTAAAAAAATGTTCGCAAAAAAAATATGATATTTAAATTTCTTTGACACAATTACTTTTCTTAATCGCCTCCCATATTTAAATTTCTTTCACACAATATTTTTCTTAATCTTTTTGGAGAAGAGGAGAGATTGGTTAGATGCAAATGATTACCTTGACTTGGGAAAAGTTTGCATCAAGTATCCTCAGTAGACAAAGGTTGGAGACTCTGGAATATAATACATTCTTTCTCAAACCATTTACATGCTATGTTGTAAAGCTATTCCTTGTGTCTTAGCCTTGCCTTTTAGGGGAAGAATTAAAGGGCCTTATCTACCATTATCACCATGAACTTAAGGTAGTCACCACAACCGACGTGTTCCTGTTGTAACCCACTGCCCACTCTCTCTGTCGATATCATTTTGAAGCATACCCTACGGTTCATAGCAATGTTGCATTCAGTTGATATTACATTGAGGTGATCGAGCTATTTCATGTCTTTCTGCAAGGAAGAATCGAGTGCAATTCCTAATGAATGAACTTCTCTGGAATATAATACAATCTTTCTCTCAAACCATTTACATGCTCTGTTGTAAATCTATTCCTTGCGTCTTAGCCTTGCCTTTTAGGGGAAGAACTAAAGGGCCTTATCTACCATCATCACCGTGAACTTAAGGTAGTCACCATAATCGATGTGTTCCTGTTGCAACCTACTGCCCACTCTCTCGGTCTATACCATTACGAAGCATACCTTACAATTCATAGCAATGTTGCATTCACTTGATATTACATTGAGGAGGTCGAGTTATTTCATGTCTTTCTGCAAGGAAGAATCGAGTGCAATTCCTAATGAATGAACTTCTCTGCTCACTCTTGTATTAGTGTATGTTCTGCATAGAAAGAGTCAAGGTATTCTTAATTGGTAAAGCAGTAGGAAACCATGATTCATACCATACCTCTGAGAATTGATTTGAGACCTATGCACAATCTTCTGTTGGATATCACCACCCTTTATTATTTTGTTTGTTACCTCGTGAAACAATGTATCCTAAAACAATAGATCGCCAACTAAGCGAAGCAAGAGAAAGCAAGGTTAAATTTATCCCATCAATGAAATTTGCTACATGATGAAAGCTAGAACATCGACGTATGGAGCATTGGCCTCCACGGACAACCACGAGGAATCCTTGAACATGCATCTGCTTAGCTTTTGGAATCTGTTGTCATAACTCTGTGGATGCATGCATTGCCATGGTCTAAACGTGGCAAATAATAAATCTTTGTAAGACAACATCAAAGTCCTGCGGCATGTGCAAGCAAGGTTTTTATAGACGAGATTGACCTAACTGTAACATAATGAATCATTAGAGTAGGTAAGAATGAAAATGGATGCTAGATTAATCTAATGGTTGCAGATGCATAACACCCTAAACCACAACAGATGAAACACTATTTTGGTGACAACAATTAACTTTCAATCCACCAGTATACAATGCAAGCCATCGATAGCCATATGGACCCCATAACACCCTAAACCACAACATATGAAACACTATTTCGGTGACAACAATTAAGAACTTTCGATCCACCAGTATACAATGTAAGCCATCAATAGCCATATGGTCAAGAATCCATCAGGGAAAACAAATAACATTGACACAATCGTAGGGATCATAGAGATAAAAAACCAAAGGGATACCATTTAAACGTCCCCACCCCCGCTTAACAACTATACATGCCCGTGCTTAAAAGTTATCACGTTATTGAGTGAAGACTTGTCACGTTATTGAGTTGAGACCATTAATTTACCATCCACACCCCATATCTAAAAAACCAATATATCTTTTGGTCTTAAATATTTGTTCTTTAATAAAATTAGTGATGCATCCCATAGATAAAAATTCAATATATCTTTTGGTCTTAAATATTGATCTTTAATAAAATTATTAACTCATACCTTATTTAAAATCCAATACATCTTTTGATAGTAAATATGAAATTATTAACTAATCCCATCTCTAAAAATCCAATTTATATTTTGGTCTTAAATATTTGTTTTTTAATAAAATTATTAACGCATTTTTAATTTTGAACATTTTGAATTTTGAATTAAAAATGAGGAAAAATGATGATTTTTCTTATAAATTTAATATATATTTATTTTTAATTTATTTTTTTTATAATTTCGATAAAATTATACAATTATATATATATAATTTGTTAAACTAATTCTTAATATGAAAAAATATAAAAAAATGAAAATGATACATTTCATAAATCATAAAAAACAATTAATAAAAATATATTATTAATTTTATCTTTTAAAAACTTAAAAGCTTCTAAAACAATTCCTAATTCACATATTTTGGAAAATTTAAGAAAGGAAAAAATGGTACATTTTATAATTGATAAAAACAATTAATGAAAATATTTTTTAATGTTATCTTTTAAAAACTTAAAGCTTCTAAAACCGTTCATAATTCACATATTTTGGAAAATCTAAGAAACAATTGCAAGTCGACAATAAATATGGTTAACTAATCTTTAAATCAATAGTAATTTATTTACATGTAGACGCTATGCATTCATATGGACAACTTTAGTTTACTATTTAGTGTAAACTATACATACATCTTGATAATTGACAACACTATTTTACTATTTATCTATGATGCGTGCATAGCATTCATTTGCAACCACACAAAAAAGGCAAACACCACCCATTAAGAAACACAAATTAATTTTATTTGACTCATTAAATTTAAGTTTGACAAATTTGAGGACTACGCTACTAGGTAGTAGTCTAGTTGTTAATTGGTACAAGTGCATGTAGGTTTCACTCACACATACACGCGGTTTGATATTACCCTTTGATAAGGAAGTAAACTAGTGAACCGACGATATGCATCGATCGGACGACCGGTCACGTCCGACGCGGCCGATCATCCGATCGGTGCATATCGTCGGGCAAATAGGTCCCGGCTTTAATAAGGGTTTCATTTACTGTTCATTTTGAATGTTGATCGGAGGATTATGTACAGAACGTAATTCTTGAGATCGGAGATGTTATGAGGTTGACGGTTTATGTAAAGTCTGTCAGAATGTACTTGTTCGGTGATTAGGGGTTTGTACTATTATCCTTCTGTGGCAGGTAGGTTATGGTGGCAACAAAGCGGGGTTTATTTGGATTTGCAGCGTGGCGATTCGTTTTTAATATCAGGGTTTTCCTCTGACATATTAAGATATACGTTGACCTTGTATTGCATCTACCATTTACGAGGACAAGACGAATGGAGTTCTTTTTTGCCAGGTGGATGGGGTATGATGTACCCTGATCTACATTGCTGGTCAATTTTTTATTGATTTTCTATGTGGTTTTTATTGTGATTTGGCGGTTTCTTGGCATATGTCCCTTCGGACATTAAAGACGCTGGCCCGAACCCCACCCAAGGGACGACGAGTAATTACTCGATCTCAGGTGGTGGAAACAAAACCAAATAATGTTTGTCGAACCACATTACTGCCTATAAACGATGCTGTGGGAGCTATGGTGTTTTCTCCGGAAGATAGTTCTGTTCCTGTTTCGAATCCTTGTATGACGAAGATGAGTTTGATGGAGGCTCCGTTTATATGCAGAGATTTGGGGTTGAAGGGTTCTTATGATGATAGTCCATGGCAGCTTTCTATATCGTTATGTGCAGCTGTGTCAGTTAAGTCACACCAGAAGATAGCTCGATCTCCTTTAAGTGGGCGAAGGGTTTCTTCTCGGTCTCTGGTGGAGGAATTAAAAGATCAATGCGGGTCCTCATTGCAGTTTGGGAGCGATGATGTGGGAGCTATGGTGTTTTCTCCGAAGGATTTTTCCGTTCTTGTGTCGAATCCCTGTTTAGCGAAGTTGCATTTAGGTCACAAGGTGATTGATACTCTGAGCAGTAATTTGGGGTTGAAGGGCTCTACTGGGGACTGTCCAGGACTATTTCCTTCACAGTCGGGCGTTGATGAATTGGTTATGCCTCAACAGGTAATAGACCCTGAATTTTCCTCTGCAGTATATGAGCTAGTTGCTCGTTTTGTTGGACGAGAGGGTTATGTTGGAGAAATCCCTACCATTTCTCGTGTTGAGAGTTCGCTTTTGGCATTGGAATGTCCTTTGGGTTTGGACTCGGGTTTAGGGTTTGTTGTTGATAATCCTGATATGGCGGATTTGGGTCTCGATATTAGTCTTGAAAATGGTTTCATGTCTAAGGATTTGGACGAAGGTTTGGATTCCATGAAGGGTTTCGATGGGTCCTCCTTTGCTGGTTTTGATGGGGTTCGTAGTTTACATGTTCGTATGGAAGCCTGTGTGCAAAGTCCCTCGGTTGGTCTGGAATCAATTCGCTTACCGCGTGTCCATAAGCAAAGAAATAAACCTGTTCGCAAAGTGGAACTTCCACTCTTGGTGGTTGGTGAGGATATTGCATTAAATGATGTAGTGCTTACCAACGCACTCACTCTGGTAGGAAGATTTGGAGGACGCAGGGTCTCTCCAGACGGGGTGAAGAATTGGATTCTTGGAACATGGAAGAATATTACATGTCTTGACATTTTTGTTCCACCGAAGGGATGGCTGGCTTTCAAATTCAAATATGAGGCTGATGCTGCTCGTATTCTGGCGGGGATTTGGAAATGGAACTTTTCTGGTCTGCTGCTCAAACGATGGACTCCACTGTTTGATCCACAAAATGAGAGGTACGACTCAATGCCTATTTGGGTAAAATTACCAAATTTACCTTTTGAGTTATGGTCTTTGGAATTTTTCAAACTCATTGGGAATACCCTAGGGTCTTTCTTGGATGCTGATCTATCCTTTTTAGATTCTGGAGTTTGTTGCCTCAGGAGGGTTTTGGTTTTATTGGACCTTCGGAAGGGTTTAGCAGCTGATATTGATATAAGGCTTGGGGATACTGTTTTTAATCAAACTCTGGATTACGTAGGTATACCTTTTAAATGTAACAGATGTCACAGTTATGGTCATTTGGTTTCTCATTGTCATTTATCCTTGAAAAAGAATTATCGTGATGAGCTTAAACCAATTTTTGTTTGGAGAGTTAAAAAACCTGTGTTTTCTGCTGATATTGATGAGGTGGGGAATGTTTCTGTGAAACCTAGGGTTGAGGGTTTGGTTTTATCTTGTGAGGAAACTGTTACTTCTGCCATTTTGACTCTTAAACCTCTTAGTATTCCCTATCAAGGTGCGAAGGCTACTGAAGGTAATTTCGATGAGGGTTTTATGTCTATACCTCCTTTAAGGGATATGGGTTTCATTTCCCCAAAACATACTTTTAGTGAAACCGGATATTTTCTCAGATCCTGTACTAAATTAAATGGGAATTATCCTGTATCATCTGGTTATGGTGTGGGCAGAGGTGTATCAGGATTGAACTCTGCTGGTCCACTTTTGAAGAAGAGTGAACAGTTTCATGCTAACGGGGCACTTAGAGCAGTGTTGACCCCTGCATTGGTTACCTAATGATCTTGATGACCCTTAATTGTCGTGGTTTGGCTAGTAAACCAAAAAAACTAGCGGTCTGTAGACTTGTTGAAGATCAACATGTCGATGTTCTATTTTTGCAAGATTCTATGGGTAATGGGCATATGTTTGTGGTTGAATTGGAAACTACGCTGAAGGGATGGACCTTTTTATCTTTGGATGCTCGTGGTAAATATGGAGGTCTTCTTTTAGGTTGGAGATCCAGATTTTTTCACCTTTTGAATGCTTAGGGTGTGGGTTCGGCACTATGTGCATCTTTGTTCTCTATTGAACTTAATATGGATGTTTGTTTTGTCAATATCTATGGCCCTTACAATGACAGAGAAGGTTTCTGGAATTATCTTTTGGATTTAGATTGCCTTAAATGTGATAAATTAATCCTAGGAGGGGATTTGAATTTCTCCATGGGATTATCTGAGATCTGGGGCATTAGGGCTAGATTGGACCCCCTTTCTGATTTTTTTACAAAATCTTTGGAGAACTATGGTCTGGTGGACATCGTACCTTCAGTTATGCTTCCCACATGGACTAATAGAAGAGTTGGGGCAGAAAATATTAGTAAAAGACTAGATAGGTTTCTTCTATCAGCAGATATGCTTGATTTTGATTATTTTTACAGTTAGTGGGTGGGAAGTGGGGGTGAATCTGATCATCAACCTATTTTTCTACAGATTTTGAATAGGGGGATTCAGTTGAAAGGTCCTTTCAAATTCAATCCTCATTGGCTTGAAAATGATGAGTTGGTTAAATCTTTGATTGAAACATGGGTGGCTTATTCTGATAACCTTTATGTTTCCCTGCTACTCATTTGCTTCCAATCTTAAGAGAATTAAGGATGTTTCAATTGCTTGGTCTGTTAAGAAAAAGGAGATGGAGTTCAAAGAATTAGTGGAAATTGAAATTATGCTCTCTGTTTTTTCTCATAAGTTTGGTTTTGGCTTCTCGTTTGATGAGGATAAGGTAGCTTTGATTGATTTGGAATCTCGAAAGAGAAAAATCCTATTGGAACGAGAACATGAAGCCAGACAGAAGAGTAGGGCAATTTGGTTGCTTTGTGGGGATGACAACAGACCATTTTTCCATAAATTTGCTAATCAAAGAAAGAATTTAAATTCCATATGGAAGATAAAAGATTGTAGGGGAAATATGGTGGAGGGTTTTGAAGACATTGCTGGGGCTGTTGTTAGTCATTTTGAGACACTTTTCTAGGCTGACACGAATCTTCACCTTACTGAACTTTTGAAAATTTCTGAAAATTTTCCTCTTCCATTTCTACTGAGGAGAATGTTGATCTTATAAAACCTGTTACTTTGGAGGAGATTAATTCTATACTTGCTCTATGCAAAAACGATAAGAGCCCCGGTCCGGATGGGATCCCTGTAGAGGTTTATAGGACACTTTTTGATGTGATGGGTTTGGATCTATTAAGGGTTATTGAGGATTCTAGGAAGAGTGGTAAAATTCCAGCAGTTTTTAACTCAACCTTTATAGCCTTGATACCAAAATCTAATTTCCCTAGTACATTTGATGGTTATAGGCCTATTTCATTATGTAATTTCAGCTATAATATTATTGGTAAGATTTTATCTACCAGGATTAAGAAGGTTTTGGGTAGATATATTTCTTTTGAGCAGTTTGGTTTTTTGCCTGGCAGGCAAATTCATGATGCAGTGGGTGCCATCCAGGAAGGCATTCATTCTATTCATACCAAGGGTATAAAGTCTGTGGTTCTGAAAATTGATTTATCTAAAGCATATGATAGAGTCAGCTGGATTTACCTACAGGTTATTTTAACCAAAATGGGGTTTGGTGTACCATTCATTACTTGGGTTATCAGTAGTTTAACCTCTGTTTCTTTCTCTGTACTGATTAATGGTGTGGCTTCTAGTTTCTTTTGGTCTGGAAGAGGACTCAGACAGGGGTGTCCTCTTGCACCTTTGCTATTTCTTGTTGTTGCTGAAGGATTGAGTAGGGCTCTTTTTTTTCAGCTAAAAACAATGGTATTTTCAGGGGCATCTCTTTTGGAAATAACATTTCATTGACACATGTACTTTTTGTTGATGATATTGTTATGATCACTGATGGATCAACTCAGTCTTTATCAATTATGTATGAAATTTTGATGGACTTTACTAAAGCCACAGGGATGATGATTAATGAGGACAAATCATCTTTTTATTACTCTAGGCTTGATGAAGCAGAGTTGATCTCCTTGCAAAATATTTTTTCATATACTGTTTTAAAAATTGACAGTGGTATGAAATACCTTGGCTTTTATTTAAAACCTTGCAGATATCTGCTGAAAGACTGGGATGGGCACATTGCAAAAGTTGAAAAACACATAAAGAATTGGAGTTATAGATGGTTGTCTAGGGGTGGTAAGCTTGTTTTGATAAAGTCAGTTCTTGAAGCTTTTGCTTGTATACTGGATGCATTTCTGGATCCCTGTAGGAATTATTGAGAAAATCATAAAACTCTGTTTTAAATTTGTATGGTCTGGTAGTGGTGGGTCTTCTTCCAGGTTGCCTTGGACTTCTTGGAAGGTTTTGGCAAATCCAAAATCTTTGGGTGGATGGGGTTTGAAAGTACCTACTCTTTTTGCCAAAGCACTTGCAGCTAAAAGTGTTTGGAACATAATTCATGGCTCAGGGCTGTGGGTACAGATTGTCACTCATAAATATATTTGGCCTCTCACTTCGCTGGATTGGGTCAGAGAAAAGGATAAAAAGAAATCAGGTATATCCATATGCTGGAAATCTGTGCTTTGGTTTTTTCATCTTATTGGTGATTTTCTGGTTTGGAAGATTGTGAATGGAGCTAACGTTCATATTGGTATGGATCCTTGGGCAGGTTGTAAATGGCGCCATTGCTTACCTTCACATTTGATTGATATTCTGCATAATGCAGGCTATTACTTTTTGAAAGATGTTGGGACATTGACTGTGTCTTACTTAATGGAACAAGGTTGGTTAAGCTCTAATGATCTAGGCCTAGTTGAGATTCTGGATATTAATGCTTGGAATGGATACTTAGCCATTATTAAATCCAGTCATATTAGATTTAGAAATGAGGAGGATGTACTTGTTTGGAATCAAGCTAAAACTGGCAAGTATTCTCCTAAAGGTGGATACATGCATTTGATTCTGGAACAGCATGAAAGGGAAAATGCTTGGTGGTGGAATATGTTCTGGCATTTGAAGTGTCCCCTTAAGACTAAGATTTTTTGCTGGTTTCTTTTTTCAGGGAAAGCCCTTACTTGGGATATTCTAAATAGCAGGGGTTGGGAAAGACATGGTTGATGTTACCTATGTAAAAGTGATGTTGAAACAAATTTACATTTAGGGGTTGAATGCCCATATACAAAATCTGTTTGGAAGGAGATTGAAGCTAAGATTAATATTTAGAATCTTTGGGTTGGAGACACAATTCTTACCTGTTTGAAGAATTGGGTTTTCAATACTAAGGTAAAAACAATCAGATCTTTGCCTATCATTGTATCTTGGTTTATATGGAAGTCTAGAAACCATAGCTGTTTTGATAATTTCACCACATCTCTTGCGCAGGTTTCAACCTTTAGTTTAGGTTTACTATCATCTTACCCTATGGATACTGTTGTTTTGAAGATTAGAATCATTACGGAGGAAGTTATTGACAAAACTAAACCTTAGGGTTTTTTTGATGGTTCTGCTTCTGGTAATCCACAAGTGTGTGGTGCTGGGGGTATACTTTTCTTTAAAGATGATCATTATATCACTTTTAAAGCTGGGTTGGGGGTGGGGTCAAACAATTATGCTGAGTTATTTGCTTTGAAATTACTGATAATCTTGGCTTTGAACAAGCAGATTTCGAATATCCAGATTTTTGGTGACTCCTTGTCTGTCATAAACTGGATTTCTGGCAAATTCATAATTCATAATTTGCAACTAGCTCAGTTATTGTAAGAGGTCAACAAACTTTCTGACTTTTTTGAGCAAGCTGATTTTAAACATATTTATAGGGAAAGAAATACTCTTACTGATAAGTTAGCAAATGATGGTGAGAAAGTTCAGCGTGGGTATTGGATTATCTCTGAGTATCATGGGTCTGGAAGACATGATACCTTTCAGGTTTTTTAAGTTCATTATGAACTTGGGGACAAGAGGGACTTTGGTGATACTATTTATCTGATCTATGTTGATGACTGTTTGGAACTAAATGTTTTTTATCTTTTTTTATATACAAGGTAGTATATGCTGGTTTTGATGAACTTTGTATGGAATGATACGATGATAATATAGGTGGACATGATGATTACTGTGTAAGCAGGAATGCAGAGATTATGGAGAATTGGACATATTTCCAGTTTTTGGATAACATGGTGACTATTTTGGATAGTCTGATGGTTGACAGGTTGGTTATGGCCGATATTGGAGTATCATTGATCTTCTTTTTTGGAGACTTAAGATTGACATGTTGTCAATCTGATGTTTTTGATGTATATAAGACTTATTTTTGACTTTGTATAAGTTTTTTTGAGATGTATGAATTGATCAAATGGACACTTATCTTTTTGATAGTGGCTCATCTGCACAATATAATTTGTATAAAATTATGTTTTTTTTCTATGGAAAAAAAAGTTTGCTTGTCTTCTCATTATTGGTCAAATTTGAACCTGTTCCAACCTTTCTAAAGGGGTTTAGTTTGACTAGAAGTGTAAGGAAAATTTTACTCGTAATTTTTATTTTTTATTTTTTAGTTTACTTGTCCACAATGAAGGGCTAACTTAACTTCAGTATTTCAAAGGAATGGCGAGTCATTTAATTTGCCCATCAAAAGAGATTTGTAGTTGTACCTAGAGGCAACAAATCTGTAGGCTGTGATCCTAATTCCTATAAGCAGTGGATAGGTCACATCACTGCCCGAAAACAGAAAACTGACGGCTTTGAACTTAAATCAAAGGTGACTAGGTGAGAAGGTCAAATTACTAGTGACATGCCTTTACCAATATCTGCATAGCATGATCTCACTCTCCGAATCTCCAGCTCATTGTGACTGCCAAATCTTGATTCTCATAATCATCATGATAATTGATGAGTGATGACTCTGAAAAGGAATAGTAAAGAGCCTCTTGCTCTAGCAGTTGGCTCTTATCCGAACTTTGCAACATTAAATATCATAAATAATTCTCAATGAATCTCTGCCACATCCAGACGATATTAATAGACGTTTACTTAACTCTGCGAGTATGAACTTACTTCGAAGATCAATTCATGCCGTCATTGTAGCGCCAACTAGTCAGTGGTAAGCCCAATGCCTTTGCCCATCACCTTCCATGAATCCATAGAGCCTTGTGCAACTATGCTAATAAATTTTAATTTCTGCCAGCCTCTAGAATCTACAACTAAAGATCATAGTCTACATATACTTGCTTGAAAATCTATTTAAAGGCACTCTCTCATACATTTTCTTTCAAGATTTTGTAAGATAGTTGTTAGACCAATTCATGAGCCAACTGGTTGACTCAACTTTTACAGTCTGAGACTTCTTTTGGATCAGGTATTTTTCTATATTGTACTATGTAGGTTGTCTATTAATGTTTGTTTCTATGGAGTTTGTTTTAGCTACATGAGACGCTTATCTATAGAAATTTTTATAATTATTTTACTTACCAATACTTTCCTGTTGGTTTCTGCGTATCTCCCATACAATGGCTTGCTGCCTGCTCATTTAGATGTTTCCAGTTGCCACCGTTCCATTAGGATTTGTTGGTATTTCAATCCGCTAAGCACAATCCTCCCTAATACATATTATTGTGTGCCACCATGAGAAGATACATATCTATTATTTAATCAACTAGATTGGAAATGAAAACTTGTTGAGCCAAGCATATGCAACAATGAGATAATATATGTGTACACATGTACAATTTGAACTTCTGTCCCTTCTGCATGAAGTTAACAAGCACAAATAATTTTTGTTGTCTACTACATGGGAAACAAACAATTGTTCTTTACCAATTTACATGCTCGAGGATGTTCCCAATAGGAAAAGCACGGAGAGAGCAATGCCATTTGGTGTTGCAGACTGGGGAAGATGCATGGACCGTTTATCATATGTGAAATGAACTAGCTAAATATTATAATCCTAATGGCAATGGTTCTTTCCTACATCATGTGCGTCACCAACTAGCTATTGCATATTGCGTCATCCATGGCTTGCTGCCTGTGTGGATTTCCTAATTCCCCATACTTTCTTTGTCAACGTTTTTCTCTGCTAGTTGAACACTCTGACATTGAATTTTGAACATGATAGCATAACTATTAATGAATCCTAAAATGACACATAGAGGCAGAAGTGGAAGAAGGATTGACTTAACCATACAAGTAAACTCACATAATTCCTGCATGGAGTAGCGTAATTGAGTTGTGGTATCGAAACCTAGAAAATCCTTATCCACGACTAATTTCAATAATGTAATCCAAATGTTTTTAAAGAATATCAAATGAATAAAAAAAATGTTTTCTTATTAATTTGTTAATAGAATTCAAGAATTTGTTTACTGATTAATTTTAATGAAATTTTACAATGTTTTAATGTAATTTCTATCTGATATTTTAAAATTATAAGTATTTAAAAAAATATTATTTTATTTTCGCATTTATTTATTTATTGAAGAATCAATTTATTTTTTCCAAGAAAAAAAAGCTTAATTTCATTCATCTTTCGAGATCAAAATTACATTATGTAGATTCACTTAATAGTGAATTCCAATATCCAAAAATTGGTACCTATAGAGAGATTGTAAAGTCTTCTGTCAAATATGTTCTGAGAGAGCATACGCAGATGCCTTTTCAAAAAATATGTTTGGTTCCATAGGACCCAAAATTTACTATTTTATGCTGCAAAGAGTCTATAAACAAAGTATAATTCTGCAAAAAATGATAGTTGTTACATAAAGTTCAAGAGAATATGTCAAGTATCAGAGAAGTTCTATAAACGGCCTATGGTAGAATTCCTGTGTTCTGCCATCATTAGTTTCTTTCACCATCCAAGTACCCGCTGCCAGCCGGAGCCCTTCCTTGGAAGCTTTGTCCGCTTCCTTGTTGTTTTCCCTGTATACATGCCAGCAGGAAAACGAGTCAAATCGAAGGAGGAGCAGCCTGGTAGAAGAGAGAGTATGAGCTAGTCTCAAATGCCTGCATTCTTGAGTCTGATTGATCCAATTTATTACATTCATTGAGTCACCAAGAAAATTAAGTTCATTGCACCCTTTTTCTAATGCAAATATCAGAAGAAGCTTGAGGCTCATTAACTCGGCATAGTTATTTGTGCCCCCCCCTAGTCCCATAGACATTACGAAAAAATGAGACTCTGTTAAGAAAAGAATAGCGCCACCTCCACAAGAATTATTTTGGGCTGCCCCATCAAAAAACGCCCACGGAGAAGTTCTATCTAGGTCCACCTCTAAAACCCTTCGTTCTCTTACAGCCCTTATATGTTCCGGATAGGATTTGTAGAAGCCCACAGACAGAGCACCTGTGATTGCCGGGGTGCTTGGAATGTCCTTAAAAATGGCCTTGTTTCGAGCAAGCCAAATCCCCCAAAAGACTAGCAAAGGCAAGATTTTATTATGTTTTTGTGGGGTCCTCCGCCACCAAGAGTCCCAAGCAGCCTCTACTGAAGCCCCTTCCCATTGACAATTGAAGCCAACCAGAGTGGAAACTTCCCTCCAAACTTCAGTCGAGAAGGAACAAGAAAGAAACAAATGATAAGTAGATTCCAGCTCCCTTTTACATAAAACACACCAACCCGGTCCCTGAAAGGATCGCTTCTGAAGTACGTCCCAAGTGGGTACCTTATTGTTTAGTACACACCACATAAACAGCTTAGTTTTTGCTGTACATTTAAGCCTCCACAAAGGCCTCCACCACCAGACTTCTTCCCTTTGTTCCGCCCCTGCACTTAGAATTAAGTACCCAGCCGTAGCTGTATAAACTCCCTCCGGAACAGCCTCCCACACCAGTGAATCTTCATGATCAGAAAGTAAAATATTCGCCCGAGCCAGTTCCCTAAGGTAATGTTCCATATAACCAGTCTCCTGTTCCCCCAGCCCTAAGGAATTGGCCCTTCTCCAGATTTGAATCCACGGTTCAGCGGGCCTTGGATCAGCTAGATGGTTTAGAGTAGTGATCCCCCTTTGGCCTAAAGCCTCAATGAAATCAATAGGAAGAAGGTGCTGAAGGGTGCTACCTAGCCAAGGATCCCTGCCAATCAATACACTTTCCCCATTTCCCACGTCCCAAGCAAGATTGGTTTCGATCAAATGAAAAGATTTTACAATCGCTTTCCATATCACCGAACCCCCTAAGTGAGATTTTCTGGGGTTTCTGATCCAATCTATAAAGCTCTCTCCTGGGAGATATTTCTGTTTAATCACCCGAGTCCACAAACTATTAGACTTCACCAACCTCCATCCTCCCTTAGCAGCCAGAGCTTTAGAAAATAAAAAGATGTCCTTAAGGCCCCACCCTCCAAGTCCTTTTGGGACTGCAATCCTTTTCCAATTAACCCATGGAGTTATCTGATCTTCCTTTTTACCACTCCATAGAAATCTGAAACAGATCCTCCTAATTCTTTCAAGAATCCCTTTCAGGATCCAGGATAAAGACATCCAATACACCGAAATTGCCTCCAAAACTGCTTTTACTAAAACTCATCTTCCTGCTCTAGAAAACCACTTGTGACTCCAAACCATTAGTCGCTTCTCTACCTTCCCAACCAACCAAAACCAATCCTGTTTCCGATACAGATTTGCTTTCAGTGAGAACCCTAGGTACTTTAGCCCTTCATCCAGGCCTACTGTATTAAAGGGAAAGAACCTTATAAGTTCATCCTCCTCTTCCGGTCTTAACATATGAGTAGTCAACGAAGATTTGCCATTATTGGTCTCCATTCCTGTGGCCTTTGAGAAAAGTTCCAAGATCTCCTAAAGTACTCTAGACTCTCCTCTAGAGCCTAAGCAGAAAATCAGTACATCATCCACAAAGAGTAGATGTGTAATATTTAGATTCGGAGCTACCTGAATCCTGGAGAAACGACCTTCAGCAACCAAAAGGAAGAGGAGCGGAGACAAAGGGCAGCCTTGTCTTAGACCTCTCTCGGCATGAAAAAAGGGAGAGGCCGCTCCATTGATTAGCACAGAAAAAGAAATAGTGGTTATACAAGACATTATCCATCTTATGAAATTGATGCAAAATCCAAGGTGAGTTAGAAGCAACCTCAGATAAAGCCAACTGACTTTGTCATAAGCCTTAGAGAGGTCAATTTTGAGAATAGCCCCCTTCAGCCTCTTGGTCTTTAAGCTATGAAGTCCTTCCGGAGCTACCCCTATTGCCTCATGGATCTGATGCCCTTCCAGAAAGCCAAACTGCTCGGTAGAGATATGATCTGAGAGAATAGCTTTCAATCTTCTAGCAATTACTTTTGAAATAATCTTGTAGACACAGTTGCACAAGGAGATTGGCCTGAAATCATTGAGGGAAAGTGCATTATCGGACTTTGGGATGAGAGCAATAAAAGTGGAGTTGAAACTGGACGGGATCCAACCAGACGTCCTTGAGTCTTCTATCACCTGCAAAAGATCCTTTCCCAGAATATCAAAGAGATCCAGAAAAAATTCAATCGTCCAACCATCTGGCCCTGGGCTTTTATCTTTCTGAAAACTGCCCATAACCTCCTTGAGTTCTTCTTCCGAAACTTCCTTCATAAGATCCCTGTTTCCCACATCATCCACAAAGCATGGAAACATCTGAGCCATTCTAATAACCTCTGCTATTGAGGCCTATAGAGGGGCTTTGAACAAATTCTGAAAGTGATTCACCCCACATCTGGCCTTATCTTCAAAGGATACATGGGTAGTACCCTCCTCATCCTGCAGACTCCAAATGGTATTTGCCACCTTCCTTCCTCTGGCATAAGCATGAAATTTTTTTGTGTTATCATCCCCACATTCCAGCCAAATAGCTCTACTTTTAAGTCTCCACGCTTCCTCTCTTTCCAGAAGAAGAGTATTACGTCTTCCCTCCAACCTTGTCAAAGCCTCCTTAGACTCTTGTGAAGAAAGACCACCACCTTCTCCTTCATAGATCCACAGAAGTTCTGCTTCAACATTCTTCTACTCAGCATCTTCTCTGCTTCTCTTTGCAACTACCCACTCCTTGATAACCACTTTTAGTCTTTTAATATTGTCTGCAAACTGAATGACAATCGATCTATCATTTTCCCCCACAATAGGGGTCCAGTGTGAGAGAAAGAGATTTTTTAAAGTCTCATCCTGAAGCCATATTTTATTGAATTTTAAAGGGCTCAGGGGATTGATGGCCCCTTTTTTATTTCAAAGAAAATAGGAAAATGATCAGAATGTCCCCCACTGCCCACCCATTGTCTTACTAAAAAAAATATGTCCACCAACTGTTCTGCTACCAAGAAATGGTCTATCCTTTTAGCCACCCTAGCATCCCCACTTCGATTGTTTCTCCAGGTAGGCTTTAATTTAACAGGCTCAATATCCAACAAACCCTTCTCCACCAATTTCTAAACGAAATAACCCGCCAAGGAATCCACCTGGGCATGAGGACCCCAAACCTCATTATGACCCAACAAAAAATTTAAATCTCCACCCAACACAACCGAATCACCATTCATTAAAGGGTTTTGAAACAAGGAGTCCCAAAAAGGGCTCTGTTCAGGTAAGGCCCATAGATATTAACCACTTTTAGGGTAATCCCCAAATCTTCAGAAAAAACCTCAACACCCAGTACAGCATCCATCCCCCAAGAATTTACCAACTTCACATAACTATTCTTCCATCCAACCGCCAAACCCCCTGAACGACCTCTTGCATCCAAAGTCACAAAAGACCAACCAGGTATCCAGCTTTCCAACCTCTCCTGGATCACCTCTCCTACTCCTAATGTGTCTTGTAACAAAATCACATCCGTGTGTTCAAGAGTAAGCACCCTAATGAAGGCTGATTTCTTGACAGGCCCAGCTAGACCCTGACAGTTGAAAGCCATGATCTTCATATTCGACCTTTCTTCTTGGCCTTCTCCGCTCTAAGGGCCTTTTCAATCGATAGTTGTTTTCCTTTCAAAAGATCATCCTTGGCTCTGGACTGAGCCTTGTATAAGTTTGTCTTTCTGCCCCGTCCTCTACGCACAGGCGAAGAAACTTTACCCAACCTAGAAGAGGGCTTTTTACAAGATCTTAGAAAGTATCCCGAGTCCGTAGAATCTGAAGGGGAAGGACATGACTCCTCAGGAAGAGTTTCAGGGTCTGGTTCCAAGGCAACAGAGGAGGGTTCTTCCATAGAAGGAGGAGGGTCAGGATCAAAGGCGGTAATAGCAGCAGCAGGATGAGCACTCAAACCCGGGGCCGCCTCAGCTGAGATAAAGGGCACGGGAAGAGGCATAGAGGGACTAGACTGACCCGATAAGGAGAGCTTCCTCAAACCTTCTACCCAATCGAGTCCTAGAAAATAAACATTATTCAAGAACAAATTTACATTAGAAGGAAGAGGTAAAGAGGGAATACCCGGACGAGAAGGATCCCCAGGAAAAAAATCTTTAACTGGAACTGAGGCCTGAGCTGACGGATCTGAAGGCCCTTCATCTACCACAGGGTCAGAAAGAATCAGGTCTTCACTAAGCGGATCGCTACCCAAAACATCTGCAGAGGTCTGAGCAGAGTCATAAGACACAACAGTCTTCTCAGAAGGTCCCTCACGAGAAGCCGAAACACCTTTCCTTCCACTACCGTTGAGGGTTCGCACCGGCAAAGTGCAATCCGAAGCCGGGTGCCCATAAACATGACATCGCCTACAGCGAAATGGAACATTCTCGTAATCCAGTAATTGTGGGATGATCACCGGCCCCCATTCCAGATTAATATATTCAGCCAAACCCTCCCTGATATTTATATTCACCAAAATTCTGGCTACCTTCTTCTCATGAGTTTCTAAGTAGGATAAATCTGCCTCCAAGAAGGTCCCCAGAATATCTCCAATCTGCCTGAAGTGGTACAAATCCCAGAAATGGAGAGGAAGCGCTGACATTCTCACCCAGATAGGAATTACATCCACCCTTTCTTTGCTAGCATCAAACAGAGGGTGCCATGGTTTCAATAGGACAGGTGAGTGATCGATATGCCAACTTTTGTTCTGAATCCATCTGAGGTCCTCCTCCTTCGCCAAGTTGATCGCAAACCAACCTCTGTTCAACATCTCAACTACCGGAACATAACCTAGCTGATCGCCCCAAGAAGCCGCAGCCCAGTCCAAAACAGTGTTCTTAGCAAAATTTCTCCCCATAACCCTCCCTACCAGAGTGCACTTCGCCATCTTCAACACACAATCCCAGGCTAAATCATCCCCCACCGCATAATTCCGAACCTGCTTCGTTTTAACCCAATTCCTCCGCCGTCTCAATTGAAGAATCAATTTAATTTACTATATTTTTTATTTATTGAAGAATCAATTTAATTTACCATTTTCAATTAAAATGCAATTATTTTTATAACTTTTCGGATAGTTGTATGCCCTTCCCCCAAAAACCACTGCGTCCCATTGATATGAATATCATATTACCAATAGTTTATTTCCTTCTTTATGGTAAATAGATTTGATACCATAAACCCTCCTGCTCTCTTGATGACTCCCGAGTAGAGAAGGATACACAGTTATTACGAGGTGAGAGCTTATACATATACTTGACCTAACTAACCTAACTAAGACATCTGAAATTTCTCTGAAGGTTTACCACTCTTAACCATTATAAATTCCTCTTCGCACGCACGGAAGATATGATCACTGTGCGGAAGTACTTAAGTACTTATGCTAAGGATTTGATCCTGCCATGGCCTGGAGATGTTCAGAACGGGTATGAATGATCGATTCCTTTTATTATCAAGTGCTGCAATTTTTGGTCGTTTTTAGAGATTAAGTGCATAATACTCGAAGCTTGAAGCTTCATGTAGATTCTGTAATATTATTTCCCACTATATGACACACAATGCGATTCCCAAACGCAATGTAAATTTTATGTTTACTTTGGAAGGAGGCAGAAGAATTTCAAGCCAAATTGTCGAGTCTTATCGAGGACTAAAAGCATTCATACTTCGTGATGGAGAAGCCTTGATTAAATAATCTGACCCGAAAGGGAGAAAATGAGGACTGTATTAATGCTTTTTCAGCAGAGGCGAAATGAGTTTAAGCGATTCATCAGTAGCAATCCGTTTGATGGGCCGCGGACTCTGTTAAGTTACAGAAACTATGTGGGCTCTCAACATGGGTTCGGGCTTTCCTGCAGAAATTTATTGCTTTGTGCCTGGAATCTGGTGGCTTCTGCTCACAGGGAAGACATGAGGTTAGCATTAGAAAACCCATTTGAAAACAAAGCCTCGCAACATGTCTTTATGTCGACATATGCTTCGCACATTAAGAGACCAAAGAAGAAAAGAGAGGGACCAATGAGAAAGAAGGTGCAGGCAGAGACCCAGAGAATTCCAGCCTTTGAAAACATAGTGGAGAGAGACGATTATTTTAGGTTTCTGACAAAATCAAAAGAGTGGCTACTAAAGGAACCAGAGCAGGTACTCCAACTGGATGACGCTGGGAAAATGTATAGGGAATTGGGTTTTGCAAGAGGAAAAAAGGTCACAAGGTACATTGAGAGACATCCGGCCTTATTTGAGCTCTATAGACACACTGATGGCAAAATGTGGTTTGGGTTCACTAGCCTAATGGAAAAGCTTTTGGAAGAAGAGAAAAGTATCATGGAGAATACAGAAAAAGCTCGGATGAATACGGTGAGAAAACTAATCATGATGTCTGCAGTTAAACGCATCGCTATGTCCAAATTCCACCACTGTAGGCACATTTTTGGTCTTCCAGATAATTTCAGAGACAGAGTTAAAGAATACCCACAATTTTTTCGAATCATAGAAGAACAGGGTGGTCGATTTTTGGAACTTGCCAAGTGGGATCCTTCATTGGCGGTTACAGCCTTGGAAGCTAGTTATATTGGGAATGAGGAGAAAGTGAAAAAGGCATTTGTATTTCCTTACAAGAATGCCAAGCGTCTCCCTACTGGCAAGGATGGCGTGCGAATATTGAATACTTTCAATACCCTTCCTCTGGTTTCGCCATATTCTGATATCTGCAACTTGAACTTGCAGTCTCTGGAGGGGAAGAAGTATAGAGTGGGCTTGATTCATGAGTTTGTCAGCTTGACCTTAGAGAAGAAGGCCTCGATACATCACCTGGTGGAGTTCAAAGATGACTTCAAGCTGGGAAAAGATACCTACCATACACTTAAGGAGCAATCTCGCACCTTTTATTTGGCAGGCACGGAGATGAATTGGACAGTGTTTTTGAAAGATGCATATAGAGGAGAGGAATTAATTGAGAAAAGCCCTCTCGTTGTCTTTAAGGAAAAGCTGTTTAGTTATGGCTGTCTGAAACAGGGTGATCCAAAACTCCAGGAGTTTCTTCGTGCAGAGGGACTTAGCCAAGTTGAAACGCAAGATCAGGAAATTGACGAAGAAGTGGGAGTGATGAAATCAGTAAAAAGTAGCAATTAACAAAATTTTTCCCATGCCTTAGGGTAGAAAATTCCGTATAATTATGGCAAAAAAATAGATAAGATCACAAGTTCTGCTACTCCTTGCATTCGCACTGTCAGAAGCCAATCTGTTATTGCAAGATAGTATTTTGTGGTACCTTTTGAGATGAACGATAAATCTCTGTTGATGGGCTCCCAAACAAGAAAGGGGCCATTTTTTTGGCTTGAAGATCAGCACAAAATTATATTTGGGCAAATGGATAATGAAGCTATTGCAGCCAATTCCAGATCTTAAAATCTAAATTGTACTTTTGAAGCACAAAGAGTTCCTTTTAGTGTATTTAGTGATTGTAGGTAAATCTGAAGCTTCATCACATTCATCTACTTCCCCTTGAATGAACTCTGTTCCCTTACAAGGAAGATACATGAGAAGTTAGGAAAACAAACGTTTTTGAATTATTTGCGATTGTATTGAAACTGCTGAATAGTTTGCCAGAGAGCTTTTCATATTTGTTCCATATTTGATTAAAATTGCAACTTTGGATTTAAGTCTCTACTATTGTTTGTAGAATAGTTGAAACTTGCATGTATTTTGGTGGAAAGTTGCATTCTTTTGCACTTACAAGTGACAGAGAGGCATACTTGTACCAAGGCCATATTCAACAATAAATGGCATTGAAAACTGAAGTTGCAGGCTTGTATTAGCTGTAAGCTGGTACATTCTATTTATTAAGAAATATGGACGGATTGCTTCTCTTGCTATCTTAGTTTACAAATTCCAAGGTGGACTCCATAAGAAGATCAATGCATACAATGGATTTTCTCTATATTGGTTTGTTTAGAATCTGATCTATTTTTTGGTTTTTCTTACTGCTAAACACTTGTAACTTTTATGAGCTACTGTTGCTATTTAATCCACATGATGAAACTTTCCCTTTACTTCCCTACTTAATGTCAGATTTTTTATCTGTTTGCCCTTTCGATAGAGAAATGGAACTTTTTCTGCACTGCATGTATTATTTATTTATATCGATGCAAATTCGTTTCTCAATGCCTCTTATCTCTTTTTCCTAGCGCCATCAAAAACTTTTGTTATTACAATTCACATTCACCTAAGCAATGTGCGAGTTGCCAAACTAATCTATTTTTTCTTTGGAAAACCTTTAAATATGGTTTCTTCAAGTTTTCAAGCGTTTGAGGATGTTCCCAAGAACTCTTTGCAATCCATGAGGTCTCTCAAAAGGGCTATTTGATTATTTCATATACTGATTTAAAAAAATTCATTGAAGCAAATTTAGCTCAAGATGAAACGTGAGCTCAGAGTGTTGGATAAAATTTGTTGCATAGTAGAACAAAGAGGTTACTGGCTATTCCCTAGCTTGTTAGATTTAACTGTGTACAAGAATACCTATGTCATGATATGTATTGGGACAAAGTCGAGCAGATATAGGTAGACATAAGGAAGGTCAAATGCCTGAGATGTATGGCTTAATGCCCTCAGTTCAATCAAAGGCTCACTGCCTTTCATATGGTTCTCCATCAATAAGCATTGTCAAGGGGTATATATAAAGCTTATCCTTACCTGGCTTGTCCATCTTGAAAGACGAACCCCATCTGCCTGTTCTGTTCTAACATAACATAGTATCTGAAACTGTAACTGGCTAAAATTCTAGTTGTAACTCTAGTTTACCAGGCTCTGATGATAATTCACATCAATTTTAAATTCTAATCAAAATTTGATTAGAATTTGAAATGAAATGAAATATATATTAATGTCCACTAAAGACCGAATAGATCAAAGGGACTAGAGATTACATAGTCATGAGAAGGCCATACAAAAATACACCCCTAAGATGAGAAATAAAATAATTGAAGGGAAATGAAAAACTATGAAATCAACAACCATATAAGAAACAATATATCAAAACCTGAGCCTCAAAAAGGTTACCCTAGGGGGAAAGCCTTAGAAACTGAGGAGAAAACCGCTCAAAAAGCAATGATGTCTGGATGGAACTGACCTTGTAACCAAGTGAAGAGGAAGCAGGCCCTACTCATCTGAACCAATAGTGTGGATGCTTGTACCCAAACTCTGCTGGATAATGTCATTGGTAGTGGCCCAGACTTATAGGACACTAGGGAGTAATCCTAGGTGTCATCCACCTATTCCCCCACCCATTAGGGTAGAGGCAAAAGATAAGATAATTTTATTAATCTCCAACAAATGACCACAAAAGTAGGTCAAGGGGACTAAGATAGTATTTAGTGTTGGTACAAAGTGGGAGTGCCAAGGCATCTCCTAAAACAATGCTCAGAGCACGAAGATGTTAAGATATAAAAACAAGCTAGAGACTGGCTGCTAAATGTCTATCTAAAAATAGAGAATAAGATAAGGTGTTGGTACAATGGAGATGCTAGAAACTAAAAAGCTTTGAAAATCTTGGTACTGAGCAAAAGAGAGAGAGGATGCCAAGGTTTCTTGGAGTTGGTAGCTAAGGACAAGTGAGGGGGCCGAGAGGTAGGCTCACTGTCAGAGTCATAAAACATTGTCAAAGAGTTGATGCATTGGCAAAGAATATCCTCTAGGGAGTGATCAACACTGAGGGGGCCTCGTATCATCCTGAGGGGAGCACAAAGATCAACACTGAGGGGGCCTCGTATCATCCTGAGGGGAGCACAAACATCTAAGGCCAAGGGGAAGATTCTCTTGATAGAAACTTGTCTACTTCCCTAAACCTAGTGAGTAGTATGCTAGGAGGGTGGAGCCCGACTCTGGAACCACCTAGAGTTGGTTCTTCATTTACAAGTATGGTGGTGTATGTTCTGTGACCTAAGACAACAACTCCTCATGGATCTCCGAAAAGGTAGGTCAACCCCCTGAGAGGGTGACCAAGAGGAGACATGAGAGCTTCCCAAGCTTAATGTCTAAGGTATCATGGGTATTTGTACACCGTTTGTTGCTTCCATTGGACTACGTAACCAAGAAATATGAGGCAATCCTCTTGAGGGCCTCCGATCAAAGCAGGGTCTGTAAACAATGATATCTGTACCCAAACACATCTCTTGATATATGTACCCAAAGACATCTCTTTTGAAAAGAGCAAGGCATCTCTAGGCGAGATCAAAAAAGGTGGAAGCAGAGCCCAAAGTCTTGAAATGGGCAGTGATGTTTATCTTTGTTATCATAGTATAGGGGGCATCCAAAAATGAGATGTACCTTTGTCTTTGGTTCCTGTAAGTGGCAAAGTTGGGTAGTGGACACAAGAGGTGGTGATTGATCTCTACTTGGAGTCTATGAGATCTCTCCTAACATCCAAGGTTGATGAATTCACACCAGAAGAGAAGAAACTAGTGATGTGCCACTAGGAAGAATGGATCTTATGTGTCGATTCTCCTATAACTCTTTAGCTCAATACAACAAGGAGCATGGTAATGTGGGCGAGAGAACAACACCAAACATCTCTAGTAGTACCCAATTGGGTGTCAACAAAATGCTTTGTCCCTACTTTCCCTTGAGGATAGAGGGAAGGAGGTAATTTATGTAATTATGGCCAAGGAGCCTTAGAGTAAGTGTCCTCTAAAAAAACATACTTCTCTAATGTGGTAGGCCAGGTGTTTTATTTCATATTATTTGAAGAAAGCTGATGAGGAGTGGTGGGGATTCCTACAGAGACAATGAAATCTCCCTCTTGTCTTGTACATAGGGAACTAAAAAATGAAATGCTCCTTGGTCTTAAGCTCGACGAAAGAACAAGCCCTGCATATCCATTCTGCTTTGGGAAGATGATGATTTGTCTCAACTTTAAATTGGCACAAGCACGATTGTAATTTCCCAAGTGGGAAGTGAACTGATGTAGTAGATGTAGTTGAACAATAAGCCCATTGGTAATTTAGAGGAAGTGTTTGACATAAACAACCAATTTGAGACTCAAAGGCCCAAACGACGTGGTCAAAAAAACGTGTGTGAAGCTCTTGTATTAGAATTCTATAAAGTCTTGGCATGGTCTAGGAGCGATGCCCTTGACTAGGTGCTCACAAAAATGGTAAAGGCCCAAACGATGTGGTCAAAAAAATGTGTGAAGCTCTTGTATTAGAATTCTGTAAAGTCTTCGCATGGTCTAGGAGCAATGCCCTTGACTAGGTGCTCACAAAAATGTTAAAGTCTTAGGATTTTTGAAATTTTTAATTAACTTGTGCAAGAATTCAAACCAAGTACTTAGAAAGACAGTAAAAGTACAACAGTGACAATGCAAGATAAATTTAAAACATAATTTTCATCTCTCAACTTTAACACTCCCAAAGGTCCCTTTGTTAAAGTGAAAGACAATAAATAAAAGCAACATTAATCAACTAATGAACAAGTTAAAAACAAAACTAACAACTAGCATCAGTAAAGGAGAAAGCAATGTTGGTTTACACCTTCCTTATGCTCAAATATCTTTTTAGATCAAACCTTGTCTTTTTTAAGACAAGTCACTAAAGAACAATGGACATACTTGAGAGAGAGAGAGACAGGTAGCTGTAGGGCAGAGTTAGACAAATACAGACCTCAGGGTGCTAACCAAAACAGTTCACAAATGAGGATAAAACTTCAGACCCTTGCTGCAAAAAATGACAATCTTTAGGACAGTCATAAATCAACCAAATAGAAACAACTTTCAAATGAGCAGAGGCAGCCTCAACCCATACACTAGTACCCTCAAATAGTGGCAACACATACACAAGAACAAGGGCACATTTATACACAGCAGTAACAATCTCAGTGAGGCTGAAAAGGGGCAAGAACACCATTTAATCAGACTTGGCTTGCTACAGCAGGTTAAACAAGGACCATGGCATCCCTAGCAGGCTCAATGGAGATCACAGTAGGCACCAGCAAGAACAAAACTGCATAACAGACCTCAAATTACAGTCAATGTATGTACCAACAAATAGCAGTCCAAAAAGTCACGACCCAATCCAAGAAGGGTCACACAGGTCACGACCCAGCCCAAGAAGCATCAACAAGGTCACAACCTAGTCCAAGAAGCATCAGCAAGGTCACGGTCCAGGCTTAGCAGCCTCAACACTGGTCACGACTCAGCCCAGGCAGCCCACAGAGGTCACGTCTCAGCCCAGGCAACCCACAGAGGTCACGTTTCAGCCAAGGCAGCCCACAGAGGTCACATCTTAGCCCAGGAAGCCCACAGAGGTCATGTCTCAGCCCAGGCAGCCCACAAGGTCACGGTTCAAACCTAGCAGAGGTCACGACTGCCCTAACAATAGGCTGAGGAAGAACACAACATCCCTAACACGCTGAGGAAGGACCACGACCTGCTCATAAACAATAGTAGCAAACCCTTAGACAAGCAGCAGATGGTAGCGGCCCAACAAGAACAACTTCAACAACAACAAACCCCTGGACGTCAAGCCAAAGAGCAACAACAAACCCTTATAACAGTCACTTAATCAAATCTCTAATTTTCTCTAGTCAAGGCACACCAAATGAAAGCTTTGGACTTGAATTTATAGCCTTGAAAGGACTTCTAGAAAGATCTTCTTTCTAACCCTAGCTTTTAGGAGTGTTATAAAAATAAACATAAAATAATATTATGTTGACTTAGGAAAGGGTACCAATGGTCAATACGTTATACAAGATAAAAAACAATAAAGTTAAGTCATCATAGCAAAAAGGTCAAGGTACCACAAGCAAGATGAGCGCTAGGACCAATAAGGGAAACACAAGACCACAGGTCAACAAGAGGGGTCACAACAAGGTGGGAAGACAACCCCTTTACCTACAAGACCAAGGTGTACTAATCAAGGTGGGGAAACAACCCTTTTACCCACAAGGCCAAGGTGTACTAATCAAGGTGGGGAAACAACCCTTTTACCCACAAGATCAAGGTGTCAAACTTTTATCTTCTCTCTCAAGGTGTATAGTCTATAGGTGTTCCATACAATAACTAGAAGTTTTGATTATCACCATATAAGGAAGATCCACACTGGATGATGTGATCCTCTGGTCCTCTAGACTGCTCCTAAAATGTCAATTGCTAGTGACATCATCAATGGGTGGCCAGTCCCTTGAGAAACAACCTAGCAATAACCATTTAGGAGAAGAGGACATCACACATCATCATCTTGGTCAATCGACCAAGATCCACCTAGTTAACTAACCAGGTATGTACCTACAGAAACTACTTGGTTTCATACCAAGAATCTACCTAGTCCTAGACCAAGATATCTCTGTCTCAACCTGCAGAATCTGCTTGGTCCTCATGACCAAGAAACTGTCTAGTCCCAGACTAGAATACCCTAGAGACATATAAGGGCCCTAGCCACATGCTAGGGACTTTGTCATGGCATCAACTTGCTTGGTCCCAGATCAAGAACCCCAGGAGACTATTGGGGGCCCTAGGGTACCTTTTAGGGACTTACTTTGCCTGGTTAACTAATCAGGAACCCTAGTTAACTGACTAGGGTACCATCCTACGTGAGAATGGGTCTCGCAGCTGCATATCTTTAGCAAAAAATTGGAGGTGCATAATAGTTTAGGTATAGAAGTTAGGGTGGAGTGATTAAGGACTGAATTAACAAAGATGGTTGTGGCATTAATATGTCTAATCTAAAATATAGAAGAGCAGAAGAAATATGGGTGCATAATTGAGTGAAAGCATTATCCATTACAATAACAAAGCCAGTAGGTTGGGGTTTCTAGAATGTCAAAATGACAAGGGATCAAAGACTATGGGGGTGGAAGCTATGATACCAAAACAAACTTTAGGTTTTGCGTCATTGGTGGATGTAACAGTCATGTCATGTGCCATTGAGGAGGACATAATATATGTCTATACCAGAGGTATAGGGTTCGGATCCCAAATCGGTGGATCCATGACTATGGATGAAAGTGTGGGGGTTTATTATGCTACTTGGAGTAATTACGCTTTTATTCCTAGTTGGATGCCAACTTATAAGATACAATGTGAATTTTGTGGACCTTCTTGGATGCAAAAGTTAGATGCATTGGCTTCATATTTGGTCAAGCTTCGAGGTAGTTCCTATCATGCAAATGAAATCTTAGAAGGGAGGGTTCGTCCTTTAGCTAAGGAGAAGTGCAATGCGAAAATAGAGGATATTACTTTAAACATGAGTTTAAAAGGCAAGAGATTAGTTTTGGAGGCTACAAGTGCAAGGTCAAGTATCCAAGCACCAAAAGATAGCAATTCTCGGATAGATTCATGCTCTATTTTGCTTGCACCAAAGAGGTGTTTGGGAGTGGGGTTTATTGGCCAAGGCTTGGACTAAGCTTTTTTTAGTGGTTCAAGTGGTAGGAAAAAAAGTAGGATGAGGGGGAGTCTTAAAGATGGAAGAAGCTAAGGAGAGTGGCTTGTTTGAGGAAGGAGAGGGTGTGTATGGTGTTAGGAGAAGGCTTGAGGCTTGAGCAGGTAATGGACTATTCAAGGAAGGCCCTCATTGGTTTTTTGGGGGGCAATTTATATTTGAACAATCTCTAAAAGAATGGATACAACGGAATTGGACTCTGGTGATAGGTTGTTGTTTATTCTTTCATATACTAACACGAGGATGGATAAGGTTTCTTCTTAGAAGCATAGAGGACACTAGAAGGGTATTGGAAGCGAAGGTGGTACTAGAACTCAAAATGGGTGGTCTACTTGTTTTGATACACAGCCAAAGAGGTCAAAAGGCCTTAAAATCTAGGTGAAGTTTCTAGGATTTCTTATGGAGTTTTGGTTAGAGAGAGCTTTAATATCTATAGGTAATCAATTGGGTAACCGTAAAACCCTTGATGTTGATTTAGGGGTTCTATCAAACGCCTTTTGGAGAGTGGCTGAAATCTTGGTGGAAATGGATCTAAGTTTGGGGTTGCCAAAAATTATGGATTTTTTGGTGGGAGAGATAACCCGTACACAGTCTTTGGACTACAATCCGATTTCCTCTAGATGTTCTAGGTGTCATGTGTATGACATATGGACATAATGTGATAGGCTACAACCACTCGTTTGCAAGAAAAAATTTGAAGAAAAAGTCTGTGGAGTCAAAGGTAATCAATGGGGTTGAAAAGCTGTTGACCTCGATTGTTGACATGGAGAATGCAATTCAAAATTCTGTTGAATTGGAGAAGGATGCCAAAGACGCAGTTTTGGTGGTAGGTTCTGATGGGGAAATGGTGGTGCCACAAACTAAAGAATCTATACATGCACCAGAAGTGGACGTAGAAGCAAAGGGTGTGATACAGGATAGGGAACTTGATTTATCTTGTACCTGATAAGTCTATAGCTCAAATTACTATTTATGTTTTCAAGGAAGTAAATTTCAATCTTGATTTGGGGAGTAAGGAAGTCTTGCATACTCCTAAAATATCAAAGAGGGTTTTAATGGGTAGGTCTAATGTCTTTGGGTCCTGTCATTTGATAAGTGTATAGCTCAAAATACTATTTATGTTTTTGAAGAAGTAAATTTCAATCTGGATTTGGGGAGTAAGGAAGTCTTGCATGTTGCCTTAGAAACTCCGAAATTATCAAAGAGTTTTTTAAAGGGTAGGTCTTATGTCTTGGTCCTGTTAAATGAATGAAAACCTCCTTCCACCCCCTGAGAAAGAAAACACCAGTCCTGTTGACTCTTTAGGTTGTTCTTCTTTTGGTTCTTTTGTTTCAGATGTGTTGTCTCTTGAAGAGTCAGGGTAGGGAGAGAAATTGGGTCTAGGGTGAACAACAGGTGGTTGCTGAGGTCTAAAAAAGGATCAAAGTATGGAGGGGGCAAGGATGTTATAAAGGGGATGGGTCTAGGGTGAACAACAGGTGGTTACTGAGGTCTAAAAAGGGATCAAAGTATGGATGGGGCAAGGATGTTATAAAGGGGATTGGTTTAGACCCTTCAAAGGACTTTGGTCTTTCTTCAGTTGGGAGAAAATCCTTGTTGCACCATGCATAGGAAAAAGCCCTAGTAGAAATCCAGCAAATGAAATATAAGTCTATTTTGGTGGTCCTTGGAGTGGGTCAAACCTCTAGCAGGGTGATGAAATAATCACTATGTCTTTTAATTCAAGAGGGTTGACTAGCCCCTTGAAAAGATTTCTCTTGCTAGATTTGTAGAAGTCATAACATAGATGTCTTCATGATTCAAGAAACAATGGTCCAAGTGTTAAAGTGATGGAAGCCTTGTTGAAATTGTTTAGGGATTGGGATTTTTTCGCAACTGATGCTTTGGGTAATCCAGGGGGGACTCTTTCTGGGTGGAGAAAATCCCTCCTTAAGTCAATCTATTGTTTTTGATACAGGTATCTGGACTAAGTTCTTCTTCTAAGACATTAGGTATAAAATTTGTCTTTAATTGTTATGGTCCATATGATGACAACAGTTTTGGGATAATTTTTTTGAGATGGTCCTAGAGGGAGCACAAGGTAATTGTAGGTGGAGATCTGAACTTTACTTTGAATAGGGTAGAGGCTTAGGGGGTTTCTGAAAGAGTTGATCCTATGGAAAAATATTTAAATATAAAATAGAAAGTGCTGGGCTAATGGATTTGGAAACAGTGAAGTTGATGCTGACCTGGAGGAACAACCGGTTAGGGGAAGCAGAAGTATCAAAGCACCTGGACATGTTATTAGTTTTTGAGGATAACATTGGAGAGGTGGACCGAATTTGGACAAGGGTTGAGTCAAGGAAAAGTTCAGATCACAACCTGATTATTATTCAAGTGGATAGTCAAAAAGAAAAGCCAACTAGGTTTTTCAAATTTTATCCCCAGTGATTGGCAGATGACTTTCTAGAACTTGTTGAAAGAGAATGGGTACCCTTGGATGCTAATAAGAGGGAATTTTCTATCTCCCAATTTGTAAACTACTCGAGGAAGGTGAAGAGAGTAGTCAGTTCATGGGTTGTCATGAAAAGGAAAGAAAAAGGTTGAAACATAAAAGTAGTTGAAAGGGAGATCAAGGAGTTCTTTGATCAGAATGTTGTATACGTTTTCTCAGAGGAGGAGAAGGTTTGATTGAAAGAATTGGAAGAAAGGAAGAAGACATTGTTGGATTGGAGGTAGGCTGAGTTGAGGATGAAGTGCAAGACTGTGTGGCTGGATAAGGGTGACGAAAATACAAAGTTCTTTCATAAATATGCAAATCATAGGAAACAAGTTAACACCATTTGGGAAATACACAATCAAGAGGGGAAAATGGTTGATAGCTTCTCAGACCTTGCTTCCATGGGAGTAAATCATTTCCAGAGTTTTTATAAGGAGCCAAATACTAATAGGGTGAATGTCACTAAAGTTTTAAAGCTAACTTCTTACTGTCCTAGTTTTGTCAATGAAGAAGATAATAACCAAATGTCAGAAGAGATCTCCAGAGATATAGAAAATTATCTTGGCCACTTTTAAAAAGGACAAAGAGCCCAGGTTCAGATGGGTGGAATGTGGAAGTATTGATTGGTTTTTATGAACTGTTGAAGGAGGATCTATTAAGAACAGCAGAAGAGGTGAGATTATCTTAGCAAGGTTTTGTGGGCACTTTTAGCATTGATTCCTAGAGAGGACAAGCCAAGCTCCTTTGATGAATACAAACCTGTTGCCCACCTATTTCGACTAGGTGGCAACTCCATGTACATGAAGTGTACATAATTATACCTTGAAAAAATCTGAGGATTTCTTCACTTCTGCAGGGCTATTGCCCCTTTGTAAAACGAAATGTCCGCTCCCCTGCTTGGGAAAATTAATGTAATTTGATGTGCTAGTGTGAGTCATATGATACGGATGCCACACCATGGAACTGGTTGTTAGGGAAGTCCCCTCATCGAGTGTTTTTCCCTTTCCAATTGACCTTGTTGCGTAAACGAGTTTAATCGGTTTGGTTTTCACTCAAAATCCTCCAAAGTGGTGACGGGCGTTCTACCAGTCGATTCCATGAGGTGGCTAAGGCTTTAAAGTGTAATTCATGACCATGCTAGACATTTGTCTAGAGTCTTGCGGAGTTTCGTTATGTTGTTGAATTTTTATTATTTTTTCCAGTTAATTAATTGCACCCCTTGGTGGTTAATTAACTGAGTTTTGATGTAATAATGTAATTTCTCAAAGCATGGCATTTTGTAATAGGGGCTATGAATGCAAAATAAAATTGCTATGAAACCCCCTAAGACACTGCTTCGAGTCCCTTGTCGTTCTGATAAGCGGTTGAAGAGGTAGACCAATTTTGGTCAGGAGGGGTCTATCTCCCCTAGGGAGAATTTTAATTTTCCTAAGTCAAAAATTCATATTATTTGATTTTGAAGGAAAAAATCAAATAATGCCATGGTAAATTTGTTTTGGGGTTGTTAAGCCTAGGAAAATTTATTTCATAATTTTTCCACCCCCCCATGGCCTAGATTTAATTTTTTCAAGTTATTTTTAATTTTTTCCTAAGTTAAAAATGGGGAAATTTTAAAAATTAAATTGGAAAATTAAATCTAAGATGAATTTAAATATTTATCCTAGGTCTAGGGGTTAAATATTAATTTTGGAGGAAAAGGCTTGGGTCGAGGCCAAGTTTAGAATCATTATTAAGTGGTTAAACCCCTTGCTAAAGAAGGGCGTCCAAATTAAAACCCTCACTTAGAGAGGGCGCTAATGTAAAACCCACTCTAAAGATGGCGCCAAAGTAAAAAGGTCCTCCAAATATGGTAAGGCGTCAACTTTAAAAGGGAAGGCATCATGCTATAGTGGGGCGCTACCATATAATGTAGAGGGCGCCAACAATGAAGGCGCCACTAAAATGGAGGAGCGCTACTACATGGTAGAGGAGGCGTTAAATTAGGAGGGGCGTCACATCAAAAATAGAGAGGGCGCCATTTTAAAGGGGACGCCCACCAAATTAGAGGAGCGCCAACATTAAAAAGAGGACGCCCACTAGAATAGAGGACGCTAGCATGGTTTTGGAGGGCGCTATTTTGGAGAAGGGCGCCAATCCTGGAGGAAATCAAGAAGTCAAAGCTATATTTGGAGGGGGCGCCTCCTTGGGCCCACGTTTTTCATCTAAGCCATTGATTGAAGAGGGATTTTGGTC